>PVJO010002875.1:0-133903 GCA_004026905.1 Hystrix cristata | reverse complement strand
ACACACACACACACACACACACACACACACACACACACACACCCCAGACTCTGCTTCCCTCCCTTCTTCCAGCCCAGATGACTCTGTGATGCTGAAGACTGAGTGACCTTCTCGGGGGAAAAAGAAAACAAAGAAGCTTTAAGGGTGGCTACGCACAGAGAAAGGAATCAGGCTGGAGGCTGTGTGAGCTGCTAAACCAGCCCTGCGCAGCCTCCATGTGGAACTCTCGTCTGTGAAAAAAATTACATGGACCATTTTTCAAGATTCTGTTACTTTTGGCTGAATGTAAATCCTGAGAGCTTATGCTTAGTACACAAATAAGACCAAATCAAAACACACCTCAGCTCTGTCCTGCTCACCTATGGAAACTGGAGTGCAGTCAGGCACATTGCAAGTGTTCTTGATGTTTGTTGAATGAATTACAAAAGACAGACGAGTGCTGTCAGTACGACGCACACGGGAACCATCACAGTTAGAAGCTGGGCAAGACCAGACTCACCCAGACTGAGACTAAGCTCCGCCACCTGAGGGATGTGAAATGCAGGTGGGGTGGAGGACCAAACTCCAGGAGGATTTTTTTAAATTAAGGAACTTGACTTTTTGGAGCACTGGAACGGAAGTTTTTTAATTTTCTAATTAAAGTATATATCCGTACAGGTAAGTACAAAATAGCGCACTGCTCAGGGAACTTTCACAACCAAAACACACCAGTGTCGCCACACCCAGATGAACCTGCTCGGTGTCACTGTGTGTCCCCCGATCCCCCTCGGTCACCTCCCCTCTCTGTCATGAGGATTTTCTTTAGTGGGATTTTTCTTAATGGCTGCCTGTACTCATGAAGAGTACAGAAAAGGTCTATTTTTGAGCAGGGAAGTTCTCAATGTATATTTCACTTTCAGTGCACTCTTACCCGTTTATACCTCACTTTGGCATCATAGAAGCGATTCTGGTGGAAAAGGTAGTTGCCAAGCTCCTTTTCAGTCGTTGCCACTTTAAGGACTTTCTGAAGCGGAAACTGGTCTTGTTGCTCCTGAGGACCGAAGACAGAAACACCCAGTAAGGAAGCCAAAGCCGCAGTGCCACAACCAAAGTGGTATTCCAGCTGCACATCTTCAGCTGCAAACTGGAAGTCTGTTCACAGCCCTGCACGCACAGAGGACGTCCGAGTCCCAACAGAGGCTGCGATGGTCAGCACTATAGCTGGCCCTCTTTTCCAAATTATGCCAAAAGAAAGCCTGTGGCTTCGGTCCTGCTGAAATGTCCCCAGACTTGGAAAGCGATGGAGCTTGGCAAGCACAGACTCGGGGCTCACACCCGCCACCTATCCAACAAGCAGTCAGCAGGTCCTGTTTTCTCGGAGCTGCAAGGGGGTTTCTGGCCAGGACGCTGTACTCTGGCCATGCAGCAGAATCATCTGCAGACACTGTTTCGTCCTGGCTCCACCCAGAGAGCCTAAATCAGTACCCAGTGGTAGGACCCAGGCACTGGCAGGAACCTGTGCTCTGTGGAAAGGACAGGGCGAGATCTTCAGGTGGGGCGCTGACAGGTTAGCTGAGGACACATTGTATCATATGGTGATGCAACACCCAGGACATCAGTGGCCACATACGCCATCAGTGTGCAGCACACAGCATGATAAAGACAGTGCGTGTGACTGCCGATGGGATTAGAAGCCTTGTGCCTCAGGGACAGGTTTACGGCAAAGGGTACAAAGAAAAGGGCAGGCTTACGTTATGAGGACAGTGCCCGCATAGTCCAGCTGTGAGGACAGCGATCATACATCCTAGTTTGCACCTGATGTTCTGGGTGTGTTGTCCAGCTAAGAGCTGCTTTCACTCTCAAGTGTCCTGGGCTCTCATCTCCACACTCACTCTATTATCAGCAACCAACGCCTACCTGGCCGGAAACCAAACAGTGGGGAAAAGCAAGGGCGCACTGTCTTGAATGGAAAACCAACCGGGGCCTTACCAGACAGGCAAGACTAGGAAGCGGAGGCAAGGAGGCCTGGGGCGGCACCGGGGCCTACGAAGCTTAGCAGGGTAGGCCGTCTAGGAGAAGCACAGATCAGCCCCGTCTCTACCAAGTGCTGGTGTCTGTGTCCGAGAACTTACAGCGGAGAGCGCGCAGAACTCGTCCGACTCTGCAGAATCCAGGAAGTCAAGCAGCTCAATCTCGAACAGAACCGTGGCATTCGGAGGGATGAGGGGCGGGCAGCCCAGGGCACCATAGGCGTAGGTCGGCTTGAACAGAAACCTGGCCATCTCCCCTTTGCGCATGCTCAGCAGCCCCAGCTCCATGCCCCAGAGTGTAATATCTGGAAGGAGAGATGGTCCAGGCTTGCCCAGCATCCTGCTCGGTGCTAGCAGTTTCTTTCCCCTCCAATTGCAAACCTCTCCAGCCTTCTGTTGTGGTCCCAACTCACTCAGCCTGGCTTCCCACTGCCCCCGCCATCCCCAAACTCCTTCTACAGGCTCAGCAGGATTCTGGCCTCTACGTTTCCAACACATGCTGCCTTCTTTCTGGAATGAAATGGCTCCTCACTCCATGTCCAGCCTCCACCCCCAGTAAAATCTCACACTTCAGTGCTAGTTCCAAATGCCTCCTCTTCCAGGGAGCCTTCTGTGATCTTCCCAGCTAGCACTAACTGTCCCCTAATTTAGCACACTGCAACACTTCTCAGATTGCCTCTCCACTCATCTGATTCTGCCAGGTTATTGAAATTGTCTGAATGCAGGTCAATCTCTGTGATCACAGCGAAGCCTTAAGTGTAGAGAGGTCCTAATCACCTGAGGAAAATCTCTCTTTTCATCATGCATGGTGGGAAGCAAGTATTCAACAGATACTCAATCCACAGACAAAGAAAAATGCTCTATGGGCAGGTTAGGATGCAACTTTTTTTTTTTTTTTTTTGATGCAACTTTAACCTTGGCAGGTGGTAGGCTGTCAAAATCTAAGTCTTGAGGGGAAATGTGGGAGAGAACGTGGCTGATTCACCAAAATCCAGCCTCAGAAAAACCAACTTTAAGGATGTGTTCTCTGGACACTTCTCCAGTCATAAAGCATTGTGCTTCACTCGTCCCCAAGCGACCCCTTTGTTTTCTAGCTGCTGGCCTAAATTTACCCTCTCCAAGCTTCATTAGCCGAGGAGTTTTCCTATAGCAGTTAGAATCGAAGGGCTTGTCCATGTGCTCCAGGTATCCAGAATATTTCACTAGGACAGAAGAAAGAGTGTGAGGAGAACAGAGCCAAGCACACCCCTGCGTCCATAACACCAAGACTTGAATTATCAAGGAGGAACAGTGGAATTCACGAGCCTAAGCTGCCCGCAGTCTCAGCCACAGGAACACCTCTTCCCATCACTGGGTGCCTGCTCCTGAGCCCTGAGGGTCAAGGGCTCTGCTGCGGTGCCTAGATGCCGCACTTTCTTCTTAAAAACCCACTGCAAGCAAAGCCTTTCCACTCCTGTAAAATGGCTGGTTGTTTTTTTGTTCTTTTGTTTTTTTTTCTCTCTCTCTTTCTGCAGGACTGGGGATTGAACCCAGGGCCTTCATACTGAGCTACAATCTCAGCCCTTTTTAAAATTTTTAATTTTGAGACAGGGCCTCACCAAGTCCCAGAGTTGCCCAGGATGGGTTGGAATCTGCAATCCTCCTGTCTCAGCCGCCCAGGTGTGAGACTTCATGCCCAGCTACAATGCTGTTTTAAAATGTGCCCTCCCGCACCCCAGGGCAAAATGCAATCACTCAGTTCCCTGAGGACAAAGGGCAGCCAGCCCTACCAAGCACGGAGGCGTCAGGTGTCACCAGATCTCCAGCACCTTCTCGGATGACATCCTTCAGCACGCCCCTGTCCCCAGAAATGTCCAGCATCTTCTGGCTCAACCGCTGATACTGGGACTGGTGGAGAGCAAAGGCGAGGCCTCAGCGCCCCACGCCCATCCGAGGCCGGCCACCCCGGGTCCGCGACCCCAAAGTGGTGTCCCGGGCACCCTCACCTCGCCCGGTGGGTCTTCTCTGCCCAGGACTCCCGAGTTCTGGGCGTTTCCCCCCATGTCCACGCTGCCTGGCCTCCGTGCGGCGCGAGCTCTCAGGTCCCCCTCGGGGCTGTGACTCGGGCAGGTTCCACTCCCGGCCCACCGCCCACCGCCCTTCTGTACCCGGCAGTCGGCTCCCGCCAGCTGCATTTCGTTCTGGGGCCGCGAGGAGGCGCTCATCGTTCGAATCCAACAGCAGGCCAACTGTTTTAACGCGAGACGCAGGGCGTGGCCCAGGGTGGTGGCGGGGCTGGGGTGCGCAGAGCATGACGGGGCAGCGCCAGGGGCCTGCGGAGCGTAGAGCACGTGACCGGGCGTGCCTATCCTGAGCACGTGACTGGACACGCAGAGGATGGTGGGTAAGTCACTACGCAAGGTAGAATGAGGCAGGTGACAGGGTCCGGAAGCACAGAAAAGGTTGTAGGTGTGTCGTGAATACCGCGGTGGGGCACAGGGAAGCAGTAGGCAGGGTGGGGAGGCGCAGGGAACGGGGTGGAGCATGTGAGTGGGGGCCTGGAGCGGGTGTAGCTGGGACGGGTTGGGGAGGGCTCCAGAAGTGCAGCTGCTGACAGGATGAGGCGTCTATGCTCTTATTTTTTTGTTTTTCCTTTCTTCTTTTTTTTTGTAGGGGTGCTAGGAATCGAACTAAGGGCCTTGTGCTTGCTAGGCAAGCGCTCTACCACTTCAGTTTAATCCCCAAGCCCTGTGCTCTTATTTCTCCGGAACAACGTCTCAGACAGTGCCCATTTTCTTACAGACTTCATCCTGTGCTTTCTCTTCATCCCTCTTCAATACCATTTTCTGCTGCATCATGCCTTCAAGAAAACGCAACTGCTCTTGTGGCCAGATCCCTCAGACGGCTCTCTGTCTTCTCGTTATCAGACTCTTGTCTGTGGTTGACAAAGTTGACTTCTCTGACCTTTAAGCACTTTTTCTCCTGGCTGCTGGGTTAGTATTAGTGCTCTATCACTGTCGGAAGGCACTACCGCAAAGCTAGTGGCTTATAGCAACACCTACTTATCTCACAGTTGAATAGGTTAGAAGTTCAGTAGCCGTTCTCACGGGGCCCGGATCAAAGTGTCAGCCGGCTGTTACTTGCCGACCGCCCGGGAAGAATGCATTCCAAGTTCGTTCACTCTGTCGGCAGTCCGGGTCCCTGCGGCTCTACGTATGACGTCACCATCTCACGGCTGCAGTCAGTGGATTCTCCTCATGCCTGGCATCCTCCACAGCCGCATCTTTCTCTGACTCTCGCCCAAGAAAGTTCGCTGCTCTTAAGGGCTCGTGTGATTAGATGGGGCCTTGTCAAATAATTCAGGTTACAAGTAGTCTCTTTTGCCATGTAAGGTGATATTCACAGATAGCAGGCATTACCGCCTGGAGATTTTTGGGCTCATTCTGCCTCCCGCACCTTCCAGGACACGCACTCTCCTTGGTTTCCACCTTCTTAGTCACCTCCTCTTCCTGACTGCTGAACATCAGCAAACTCAGTCCCTGTCCTTGAATCTCTACATGTCCCATTCTGTTTTTCACCTCTGAGAGATCCCAGGCATCCCTAAAGGTTTAAAAATGTTTCATACCGAAGCGCATGGGATATATGCGCAGCCAGCTGCGGAGCTCCGGGTCCCATGTTGAGTGGCCTTTTTTACCGATTCTCAAAGGGGAGTCCCCAGGCCAGCAGCATCTGTGTTGGCAAGGACCTTTTTAGAAAGGAACATTTTGTGGTAGTGGAGATTGCAATTCTAGGCAAGCACTCTAACCACTGAGCTAAATCTCCAGCCCTCAACCATTTTTTAAAAAAAAATTTATTTTGAGATAGGCTCTTGCTGTTTTTCCCAGGATGGGCTCAAATCTGTGGTCTTCCTGCCTCAGCCTCCTGAGAAGCTGGGCTGACAAGCACGTGCTACTGTTCCTGTCTTAGAAGTGCACGTTCTGGGGCCTGTCCACGTTCTCCTGAAACACTCGGGGGCCAGGGCCCAGCAATCTGTGTGTTAACAAGCCCACCACGAGATTGTGAGATTGTGTTGTCTGCTGGAGTCTGCAGACCCCTGGGCCGCTCAGTCGCTCCACCTGGACACCGCAAGCATCTGACTCTGGATTTCCCCATCTACCCTTCTCACCTTGATTTTGCCCGTATCAGTCATTGGCATCACCAGCCACCCACCCAGGTGCTGGAGCAACTGTGATCCATTATCTTGTGTAGCAGCAGCAAGAGTAAATCAGGTGCTAGTTCCTTATTTTAAAACTCCAGTGTTCAATCTGCAGAAAATCGGGGGAAAGCTCTCCAGTGATTCTCTGCCCTTCCTTTGCCCTGGCTCACAGGCCACCCCGCCCGCCCCTCTGGTCTGATACCCTGACGTTCCTGCTCTCTGCTTATGTTTTGCTACCCAGCTGCCATCTCTAGGGCGTCTGGCAAATACCAGCCTCTTCCCAGCCCTTTGACCTTGCTGACTGATTTCCTGGGTGGCCTTTCTTTGTACTCCTTGCCTTGTTACACAAAATTTTGTGGGAGGCCATGGATTTGGGCTGGATGCCTGCTCTAGGCCCAACAGATCAAACCATTATAGAATTTAATCACAGTAACTGTGCTTTAGTTGGTTGTAAGAGGCCCTGTGGCCAGTTAGCTGTAAAAACAAAATAAAACTAGCAAAGCTGTGACCAGTTGACTAGTTGAGTGACTAAGCAGGAGCCAGTTAGAGTGTTTCCTGTGCCTCGCTTGTTTTTCTATAAGTGCTGCCAGATGACGTTGTCGGTTGGCGTTCTCAGGCCTGTCGGGGTTCTGAGAGCTGCTGGATTCGTGAGTCACTTTTGTTTTGCTTTGCTCAGATAAACTTTACTAAGTTTAATTGGCCTAAGGAGTTCACTTTTTTTTTTAAATCAGTATGGGGGATTGAACCCAGGGCCTTCACCTTGAGCTACATCCTTAGCCATTTTTAATTTTCTTAAATTTTCAAACAGGATCTCACTAAGTTGCTAAGTTGTGCAGAGCCGCCTCAAACTTGCCATCCTCCTGCCTCAGCCTCCCAGAGTGCTTGGGATTGCAGATGTGTGCAGCCACATCTGCTGAGTTTTTCTTTGAACAAGCTCAACTGTCCCGTCCTCTGCCCTGGCCTTTTTAAAATGGTCCCTCGCACAGCTGTCACCCATCCATTTTCTCACCACTCTGTTTACTTCCTTTGTGGCATTTAGCAGTAGCATAATGTGTATTTATGGTTAATACCGCCCCCCAGCATGCACATTTTAGCTGGATGTGGTGGTACATACCAGTAATCCCAGGACCCTGGGAGGCCGAGACAGAAGGATCACATGTTGGAGCCCAACCTGGGCAATTTAGCAAGACTCCACCTGAAAATAAAAAAATAAATAAATAAAAGGGCCGAGGCTGGGTATGTTAGTGTATGTCTGTAATTCCAGCACTCAGGAGGCTGAAGCAGGAGGATGGCTGCAAATTTGAACCCAGCCTGGGCTACGGTAGTCAGACCCTGTCTTCAAAGAAAAAAAAACTAGACGTAGTGGTGCATGCCTGTAATCCCAGAACTTGGGAGGCTGAGGCAGGAGGATCACAGAGTTTGAGGTCAACCTAAACTGTATAGTGAGTTCAAATCCAGCCTGAACTACATGGTCAGACCTTGTCCAAAAATAAAAAAAGAAAGACAAAAAACCTCAGCAATAAAGAGGGAAGCTAAAGAAGAAAGAGGGGGATGTAGTTCAGTGGGAAGGCCCTGGGTATAATCTCTAGTACTGAAAAAAAGGCACTTTATTAAGTTATTCTTGAATTTTAAAGTCTGGGTTAAAATATCTTCAAAATTCTAAGAGATTGCTTCAGAAAGCAGCGTGCCCCAGCATGTGTCTGCCCCTGTTTGGGGCTGGTAGGTGAGGAGGACACACCCCCCTCTTGGGCAAGGCCGTCACCCAAATGTCGAGGTTATCAGAGTGGGCCCAGCAGAGGCTGCCTCCCTGGTCGCGTGATGTGACCCAGTTTCCACCTGATTCTGGGTGACCTTGGGGACAGGGGTGTTGCTGGGAAAGGGGAGGAGCGCAGGGGTGGACACCAAGCAGCGGCACAGGAGTCCAGCTGTGTTCGCTGGTCTCCGGCTGCTCTCCGGTCCTGGCAAGAACGTGACGCCCCAGCGGGAGGCCTGGCGGGTCGGGAGACACCAGGTAACGTGGCATTGGCGCTGTCCCTGGGTGCTGCCCACTGTGCCCTGGGGCTTCTCCTCCCTGCCTGGCCCAGACTCTGGGGGACCGTGTTCTCTCTGCCCTAGAATCACCTGGGGATGTCTATTACAGGTGCAGATTTCTGGGTCTCACTAGAGCCCCCCAGTAGAATCCCTGAAGGCAAGAATCAGTAACCCCCAGTGTAACTAAGCTTTCAACATTGCTTGAGTGTTCCAGAACTGACCCAGACATGGAAAGGAGTTTAGTTTGTCTCTTCCATCCAGTTCCAAGCTGCAGAGCTGCAGAGTGCTGGGGCTGGAACCTTAATTAGCAGCATCCCAGGTGGCCCCCCAGCAGGCCTTTCACATTTATTGCAAATCCTAGTGGAATTCAGCTATCTCCAAGTGGTCCTGTCTGAGCTCAAACCTGTTTACAGACAGGGAAGCTGCGACCAAGACGGTAATGGGTTAAGACTGGAATCCCGGGCTAGCATCTTTCCCTCGGGGCGGCGGGGTGGACGAGTGTGGACAGAGGGTGGGAGGGGCAGCACCGAGCCGGCCGCCGGCCACCTGTGTTCCAGCGCGGGCGGCGTGCATGGCGTGGCAGGCGAGCGTGCCCGAGCTGCAGGACCAGCTGCAGTGCCCCATCTGCCTGGAGGTCTTCAAGGAGCCCCTGATGCTGCAGTGTGGCCACTCCTACTGCAAGGGCTGCCTGGTGTCCCTGTCCTGCCACCTGGACTCGGAGCTTCGCTGCCCCGTGTGTCGCCGCGAGGTGGATGGCAGCAGCTCCCCGCCCAACGTCTCCCTGGCCCGAGTGATCGAAGCCCTGCAGCTCCCCGGGGGCCCGGAGCCCACGGTCTGCGAGCACCACCGGAACCCGCTCAGTCTCTTCTGCGAGAAGGACCAGGAGCTCATCTGCGGCCTCTGTGGCCTGCTGGGCTCCCACCAGCAGCACCCAGTCACGCCGGTGTCTACCGTCTACAGCCGCATGAAGGTGAGAGGCGTGGGCTGTGGGGGACCCGGCGGGACCGCGGGGCGCCTGGCTTTGCTCTCTGGCGCCACCGTCTGGCACAAACTGTCCCTGTCGGGACTGGATTTCCTCTCAGCGCTGCCCTGGAGCGGGCGTTCATTCAGGCATCATTTTAAGCAGGTGCTCGAACCAGGTGCTGGGGTTGCAGCCACGCGCAGGCGGGGGAGCCCCTGGTGTCGCTTAGCAGCCCCTTTTTCCTCCAGTCTCTGTATTCCTGGTTTGTTTCTGGAGCACTGATCTGCCGGTGTGTTCAGAGGGCAGGGACTTTGGCTCCCAGGTGTATTTTAGGGCCCTGAACCTCATTTCTATGAATGCTTATGGGGTAGTTGTTGGCCCAGGGCCAGACCAGCACGTCCTCATTTAAGGTGCAGCAGAATAGTGCTCTTCCAGGTCACTCTGAAGATGAGGGTTCTGGGACATTTTCATCTGCACAATTTCATTCGGGGTTATTATTGTATTTTACAAATGAGGAAACTGAGGCTCAGAGAAGGAACCATCTTAACCAAGTTCATACTCACGTGACTTGTAGGTAGCAGAGCCAGGACTCCATCTGAGGCAAGTTTCCTTCCTACTGCTGTGGGCTGAGAAATGGCAGGAAAGGGAAGGTACTTGGCTTGGCGATTGGTCATGGAGGGCCTGTGTGACACGGGAAGGGACCTGGATTTATTAAGAGGCTGTAGCAGGGGATGATGTAGTCAGATCCCTCTGGCGGTAGGTGGACTGGAACATGGTGGGGTGGAAGGACAGAGTGAGATAGCAGGGTGTCGGGACTGGAGTGGGTGGGAGCAGACAGGGAGGCCTGGGAAGCCCTGGGAGTTATTTAGGAAGACGAGGACAAAACCCCGAGGCCTGAATGTGGGAGTGGGGGAAGGAGGAGTCGAGTGACTCCCTCTGGTATGGATGAGGGGCACAGGGAAGAATCTGCTGCGAATGCCCAGGGGGAGAGGTGGGCTGGGCCAGCCACACGATGCAGCGCCCTACATCCTTATCTGTTCCTCTCCTCGCCTGCTTACAGGCTTTCTCTCTTTTCTGCCTGCGGAGCTCTGGCACACTTGACTGCAATTTACTGTCCCTGTGGCCATGCTCACGGGATCTAGTACCCTCTCTGTCTCATCACTGACTGCTGAAATGCCCTTCTGGGGCTGTGGTGAGATGCTCCAAGGCCTTGTTACCCAGCGCAAGGACACTGTGTCCACCTCACCCCCTACCAGCTTTACTCTTAGCTCATTTCCCCAAATCTCTGCAGCTCTCTTGTGCCTAGGAGCGATCTAAACCAGAGACCCTGAACATGCCAGGGCCACAGACCAGCAGGGTCTGGGCCAGCAGTGACCAGATGGTGGTGCAGGGGAGCTTGTTTGGCACCTCCGAGGCCGGGCAGCGGTGTGACTATGTCTGCCCAAGGAGGCCTGGAATCCAGGCTGGGCTCATGGCTGCTGGGGACAGATTCAAGTGTGTGCAGGGGCAGATCGCTGGGTTTCACCTGGGCTGCGGTGAGCAGCGTCCGCCTCACTGGGGCAGCCTGTTCGTGAAGACTCTTGATCAAATGCTTATTAATTCTGGACCCCTCGGCAATTGCAGAGTTTACCAGCGGCCCCCCAGGGCCTGCATCGGGTGTAGGGAGAACTGGCCTCACATTGTCACCACCATGCTCAGGTGTGTGGTGACTTCCAGGTGGCTGTGACAGTGTTTCACATCTGTGTCTGTGTCCTGGAGAGGGGTGACCTTGGGATCTCCCCTGCCCAGGCAGTTCCTGTGGTCCTGTGGATATTACTGAATACGCTAACCTAGTCTGGGGCCAAGGGAACCTCGGCGTCTCTGGTCCCTGCCCTGTCCCACTGGGGGTGCGTGTGGCCATTGGGTTATGCCCAAGAAGGGAGAGGCCCAGGACCAGCCTGAGAAGCGGAGAGGGTGGTGGGTCCCCTGTTCATGGGACTGTGGCATGTTGATCCAGGAGGAGCTCGCAGCCCTCATCTCCGATGTGAAGCAGGAGCAGAAGGAGGTAGACGAGCTTATTGCTAAACTGGTGAACAACAGGACCCGGATTGTCGTGAGTGCCCTTTTCCTCTGCCCTTCCCTGCGGAGCCCAATTCTTTTTTTTTTTCCTTTTCTTAATTTTTATTTTTTGTGGTGCAGGAGATGGAATTTAGGGCCTCATCATGCTGGGCAAGCACTTGGCCACTGAGCCACACCCCCAGCGGGCCCAGTTCTATTTGTCCTTTATAGAAAACCATATCTTCCATACAAAGCAGAGTTCAAAGCATTCCAGAGTGGGTGGGGAAAGTGCAAATCCTCCTAGGAGAATTCAGCCCAGTTGTCAGGCAGGACCAGCTCCAAGTTGGCTCCCGTCCTCCGTGCCCTTGGGACTGAGATAACCCGGGACTTGAGGCCCTGAGATAAACAGCCCACAGCTCAGGCATGACTTTCCCACCCCCCGGTGCCACTTGTGTCTACTTGCCCTTGACAGCCTGTCATGGCCCCCTCCCACTACCTGGGGGCAGAGGCCTGGCAGGGGAGCCCTCTGTGCGCACTGATTTACCTGAGCGAGTGGCCTGCTGGGACTGGGGGTGCTGGAGGAGGCAGAGTGGCTGTGTGTTCTCAGGCACCATCAGATGGTGGCAGCACTCGGCCCAGCAGGGTGACAGTCCTGGGGCACCCTCTTTGCCGAGCCTCCTCCCCCAGGGCCCTTCATGTCTCAGTCAGATGTGGACCCTTATGGTAAAGTCTTAGGCACGCAGGTCACAGTTAAAACAGGTGAAAGCCGAGCCACTCGTTTTGAAATAGCTGGGGTCCTGTTGCTGGTCACCCGTCCACACAGCCGATTCTCGGGCTCCCCAAGTCCAATGTGAGCTCCTAGTAAGTGTCAGCCAGGGAGGCCCTGGGGACACCAAGGCCGGCCGCCACAGGCAGGCAGCTTGGTAGTGACTCCACTGTGAGCCACTCTCCCTTGTCCCAGAATGAGTCCGATGTCTTCAGCTGGGTGATCCGCAGCGAGTTCCAGGAGCTGCACCACCTGGTGGACGAGGAGAAGGCCCGCTGTCTGGAGGGAGTGGAGGGCCACACCCGCGGCCTGGTGGCCTCCCTGGACATGCAGCTGGAGCAGGCCCAGGGCACTCGGGAGCGGCTGGCCCAGGCCGAGCATGCACTCCAGCAGTTTGGCAACGAGAGTCACCATGAGTTCATCCGGGTAAGTAACACCGGGGTGCCCCGGAGTCCTTCCCTTGCTGACAGCTGTGTGGCTTCCCCATAGCCGTCACCTGCCTCTCTCCTGTCTTCCAGAAGTACCACGCCATGGCTTCCAGGTAACAACCTCCATGGAGTTGCTGGGCAGATGTCAGTGGGAGCCTGCAGATGTCATTTGGGCTGCAGGCACAAATGTCTTGCCCCCACCCCTGGGTCCTTCCATTCACTTTAACCTCGGCGGCTTCCCACATCTGGCTCTGGCCATCGAGCCCAGGACAGCCAAAGTCCTGTCGCCACTGCAGGGGTCTCGCAGGCTGGTGGGGAGGCACATGGCCAGCCGTGGTCCCAGAGCTGTGTGGCCAGGAACACCAGGCGCATTGGCAGAGCCGCAAGGCTTGAGGGCTGCGGGCAGGAGCCTCAGTGTGCTCCAAGGCAGGGAGGAGAACAGCATTGTGCAGGGCGAGTGGTGTGGCCTGGGGTGTCAGAAGTGCAGTGGTGCTGGGAGTCCAGTCTGGAGGAGGAGAGCTGAGGTGGGAGGGACCTAGAAACCTGCGTTCTCAGGACACCTGCTGGGAAGGAGCCAGCTCCAGCCACAGGTCAGGAAGAGAACAGGGGAGGGCATGGTGTGCAGTGTGAGCACACAGCCCCCATGGATTTGACTGGGCGGCCTCCCATGCGGGACAGAGGGTGGGGTGTGGCCGCGGCACAGAGTGCTCTAGTCGCTGTGACCTGTCGCGTACAGAGCAGAGCTCCAGCAGGCACGGCCCTTGGAAGGCGGGTTCAGCCCCATCTCATTCAAGCCAGGCCTCCACCAGGCCGACATCAAGCTGACCGTGTGGAAAAGGCTATTCCGGAAGGTTCTGCCAGGTGAGGCTCCAACCTGTCTTCCTTTTGTTCCTGAGTGTCATCAGAGGGCTTGAAGCCACAGTGAACTCAGAGAACGGTGTGCGGGGCAGTGGCGAGAGTGTGGGGCTGGGTTCCACTGCGCAGCTCTGTCAAGCTCAGCTCCGTCCTTACTAGCAGACGGGGCACGGAGTGTCATTTCTGAGCCTCGGGCTCCTCATCTGCAAAGAGGAGCCATTCATGCCTGCCTGGCTGGGCTGTAGATTTCACATATACGCTTACTGTGTGTGGTTTAGTGCTTAACAAATAGTGACTATTACTATCTGTTGAAAAACCCAAAGACGTTTAATTTGTTCCTTTATTACTACCATGCCGTTTACTTGTACATAAAGGAGATCAGTCAGCAGACTGGTTTTACCCACCAAAGGCAAAGATAGAGTTTATATAGAAGACAGGGGAGAAAACGTTACAGCCTGTGAACAGTGAGCCTTGTCTGTGCACTTCTGGGCTCACCTGGTTAGCCGGTGGGTGGCAGAGGTGAGCTAGGCAGTTTGTCCTTTCACAGGCTGACGTGGCTCGCAAATAACGGGTCCTGCTCTCATGGGTTCTCCAGAAACCTCCGGGGCGGTGCGGAGGACACCCGAGAGAGAGGCAGCCTCCTGGTTCCTTCATCCACACCTCCCCCGGCAGGCGGGCAGATGTCCTCATGACAGCAGTCCCGACCTTTTAGGCACCAGGAACCTGTTTCGTGGGAGACAGTTTTTCCAAAGACTGGGGGTGGTAAGATGGTTTGAAGATGATTCAAAGGAATGTACAACCCAGATAGCGCGCCTGCGCGGGTCAGAGCAGGGGCCGCGCTCCTGTGAGAATCTAATGCCTGCTGATCTGATGGGAGGCGGAGCTCAGGCCCAGATGTGGGCAGTGGGGGCAGCTGTAAATACAGATGAAGCTTCACTAGCTTGCTGCTCGCCTCCTGTGGTGCTGCCCAGTTCCTGACAGGTCACAGACCCATGCTGGTCCGTGGCCCAGGCTTGGGACCCTGCCTCACAGGGTTGTGTCTGCAGGCTTCGGCCACCATCCCCCCCAACCCCCTGCCCCTGGCTGTGCGTCTAGGGATCCAAAACTTCGAGGAGCTCAGGGCCAGCCATCACTTGAGGCAGGGTCCGCTGCTGTTGGTGTGGCTTAACACCAGGCCGTCTCTGCCCTCCCTCCCAGCCCCAGAGTCTCTCAAGCTGGACCCTGCCACTGCCCACCCCCTCCTGGAGCTCTCCAAGGGCAACACAGTGGTGCACTGTGGGCTTCTGGCCCAGCGGCGTGCCAGCCAGCCTGAGCGCTTTGACTACAGCACCTGCGTCCTGGCCACTCGGGGCTTCTCCTGTGGCCGCCACTACTGGGAGGTGGTGGTGGGCAGCAAGAGCGACTGGCGCCTGGGGGTCATCAAGGGCACTGCCAGCCGCAAGGGCAAGCTGAGCAAGTCCCCAGAGCACGGCGTGTGGCTGATCGGCCTCAAGGAGGGCCGAGTGTACGAGGCTTTTGGCTGCCCGAGGGTGCCGCTGCCCGTGGCGGGCCACCCCCACCGCATTGGGGTCTATCTGCACTACGAGCAGGGGGAGCTCACTTTCTTTGATGCTGATCGCCCCGATGACCTGAGACCCATCTACACCTTCCAGGCTGACTTCCAGGGCAAGCTCTTCCCCATCCTGGACACGTGCTGGCATGAGCGGGGCAGCAACTCGCTGCCCATGGTGTTGCCCCCTCCCAGTGGGCCTGGCCACCCCACCCCCCCACAGCCTACCAAACTGTAGGCAGGCCTGGCGCTGCCGGCCCACAGGCCCTTCCACTGGGCCCTGGGACAGAGGGCTTCTGCTGGGTGGTCTCTTCAGTGTTTGAGAAGGGCTCCCTGCCTATGTGTCCCTGGAGCATTTGTGACAGGGACTGAGGCCACAGACCCATCCTCGTTGGCTGTCTGGGGTTAGCAGGGCCAGACCTGGGGACGCGCACATCCTGCTGAGCAACCTCAGCCCTCCCAGTCACGCGCTCTCCTCCCACTCTTCCGCTGAGGGCGGAAATGTTCCTTCCTCTTTATCACTCTGACTCTTAATAATAAATTTCGCATTCCTTCTTTCTGTTTAAATGATCTAGTAGTTGCTATAAAACATACTGTTTAATGCTCCAGGCTCTGCTTTTGCTGTGGGGGATCAAACCCAGGCCCTTATATCTGGTAGGAAAGTTCTCCCGCACTGAGCCACCTCCCCAGCCTCTCTGCTTGAGTATGGAAAAGCATCTCTAACCTGTGGTAGGACTAGGTCTTGCTTCCACCCACTGCTTGCTCGGTCTGTGTTTGGAGTCACATCAAGCATTCTGTCATGGCTTCTTCCTCAAGGACTTCTCTGATTCACCTTTCAAGGAGATAGGATGGAAATGAAGCATGTAGAGCTCATGTGCGGAGAGGTGCAGCTCAGTGAGACTGCCCTGGTCACAGGGAGGGACAGGTGTCCACCCAGCCATGCAGACCATGGCTGGGACAATTGAATTCTTGCCCAGGAATGTGACAATTGGAAGATAGAAGGGCTGAGCTGTCACCTAGGACCTGGCACTTTGAAGAAAAGATGCACAGCTCTGTGTCATGGACTGGTGTCTTTGGGTGACCATTATTCAGCCTACATCACCCGGATTCTCTGTCATACCCAAAGGCACATCACCATTATACCAACTGCCCTAACTGGAAACCTAGGCTGCCTTTTTCTTCTTGCTTCACATCCTCCTTTACTTATTTTTTTATTTTTTTGAGATAGGGTCTTGCTGTGTAGCCCAGACTGGCCTCAAACTCATAGCAATCCAGCACTTGCTATTTGTGTAAGCAAACAATCTCTTCCTCTTTTTGTTCTCTTTAAATAACTGGGATTTTGTCGCTTGCAACCAAAGCAGTCATCAGTAACTAGAAGGCCACCTGGATACAAAAACAAGTTCCTAGGCCCCATCATACGAGACTGAAAAAGAGTTGGTTGGCCTTTCTTTTTATGTAAACACCTTTGGAACCTAACAATCAGTTTTAGGTCTTTTTTTTCCTACCTACACATAATTTCCCACTCACCTACAGGAGGGAATGCTGTTTTAGTGTGGGTCAATTCTAGTTCAATTAGTTGTCCAACGTCACACCAATTTGTGCTTATTCATGCACTCCTCCATCAGACAGTGTACTATTTTAGATCTTTACTGTAAGGAACACCTTGGTCTAGACGGTAGGAGTAGATCAGTGTCAAGGCAGACAAGGTCTTTGTCGTCGAGGAGTGAGCTAGGGTGACAGACAACCACAAAAAAGATGACTACATATGGAATAAGTAATATAAAACGAGATACAAGTGATAGGATTTGATGCAGGTGCTACTGAAAGTTCACTGGAGGCAGATGGGTAGTGGGGATTGAATTTAGTACTGGGGGCTTTATATTGAGCTACAACCCCAGTATTTTTGTTTTGTGAGGCAGATCAGTAAGTCACTTTGCTGGGGGGGGGTGATGCTGGCATTCAAACTCGGGGCCCTGTGCTTACTAGGGAAGCGCTCTACAACTGAGCTAAATCCCCAACTCTAAATTGCTAAATTACAAACGCCTGTGATCCCAGCACTCCAGGAGGCTGAGCAGGAGGATGGCAAATTCCAATTTAGCAAGACCCTGTCTCAAAGTTTAAAAAAAAAAAAAAAAAAAACGGGACATGTAGCTCAGTGTGAAGACCCTGGGTTCAATCCCTTGTACCACACCCTCTGAAAAATCACGTATTAACCTAGGACTGCAGACAGTTAAAGCCTGAAACGACTCAGCAATTTTAATGCAGACCAAAGCTTCTTGCAAAATGTTTGCTAATGCGCGGGGCTGCTAGCCCGGGGCCTCGCGACGGCCGAGCACGCGCTCCACGCGCAGCACCACTTAACCACCCAAGCGCCTGGGCGCTCCGCCCCCGGAAGTCCGGGTGTAAAGAGCCCGCGGGCGGGCGCAGAGGCGGCGGCGCTTTGCGACAGCACCGGAAGTGCGCGCGGGAGCGAGAGCATGGCGGTGTACGCGGCGGCAGCGGCGGTGCTGGCGGGCGTGGAGAGCCGCCGGGGCTCCCTCAAGGGGCTGGTGTACGCCAGCAGCTTCCAGGTAGCGGGGCTGGGCGCAGGAGAGGTGGGGGGCCGAGGTCCGGGCCGAGGGGCTCCGCCGCGGGCCCCGCTCAGCCTGTCTCCCCGCCGCCGCGCAGAACGTGAAGCAGCTGTACGCGCTGGTGTGCGAGACGCAGCGCTACTCGGCCGTGCTGGACGCCGTCATCGCCAGCGCCGGCCTCCTCCGCGCCGAGAAGAAGCTGCGGCCGCACCTGGCCAAGGTGAGGGGCGAGGCGGGGCGGCGTCTGTCACCGGGGCCCGCTCTGCCCGGCGTCGCCCTCCCTGGGTTAGGCGTGGATTTGAATGAATTCGCTTTAACTTCGAGCTTTGCGTGAAGGAGTAAACGGAACAGAAAGCCGGGCGCGGTGGCTCACGCCTGTAATGTCAGCCTTCGTGGGGGCTGAGGCAGGAGGAGCGCCAGAGTGAGCCCAGCCTGGGTAATTTATAGGGACTCTGTGAGATTCTAAGAATAAAAAAATTAAAAAGGGCCGAGGATGTAGCTCCTGAAGGTCCTGGCTTCAGCCCCCAGCTCCAAAAAAGCAGTGGGCGAGGCCAAGGAAATGGAAGGGAGGTGTTGGCAAGGCACCGATTCGAAGGCCAGGGCTCTGCTGGTGAGCCTCCTGGGGAAAGGGTCCAGGCCTGTACCTGCCCGTACTTGCTGTGTTCGTGCACCAGGGACCGCCTCTGCCGTAGTTGGACAGGGTCTCTACCCCCCCTAGTTCCGGCGCCCTGGAGTTCTAAGGTGATGCGTAGGGCTGTCTTTTATTTTGTCTTTGTTTCTCCCTCCCCAGGTGCTAGTGTATGAGCTGTTGCTGGGAAAGGGCTTTCGAGGGGGCGGGGGCCGATGGAAGCCTGTGCTAGGCCGGCACCAGGCTCGGCTCAAGGCAGAGCTGGCTCGCCTCAAGGTTCAGCGGGGCGTGAGCAGGAACGAGGACCTGTTGGAAGTGGGGTCCAGGCCGGGCCCAGGTGAGCTGGAGGGAATTGTGGGGGTTGGCGAGGGTGATAGCTATGAGGCCCCAAGAGGAAGGGGTCCATGTTCCCAGCGCGCACTGCCCTTGGGTCCTAGCCTTGCAGGTGCCTCGCTTCGTACGGGTGAACACCCTGAAGACCTGCCTTGACGATGCAGTGGATTATTTCAAGAGGCAAGGTTTCTCCTACGAGGGTCGGGCTTCCAGGTGAGAGCTTAGCGTCCTGTCTGGCTGCTGTCCGAACTCCCTGCCTTGAATGAAGTCATTACTTACCGCAATGTGTACTAAAGAAATAGTGAAAAACCAAAAAATTTTGCTACTTAACAGACGATATGAAAATTTTTAAGTCATTAAAGAGGAATCTTTTTTTTTTCCTCTTTGGGGGTTGTCGGCGATTGGACTCATGACTGTACGCTTGCTAGGTAAGTGCTCTATCACTTGAGCAAAATCCCCAACCCCAAGAGGAATCTTTTTTTTTTTTTGGTGGTGCCAGGGATTGAACTCAGGGCCTTGTGCTTCCTAGGCAAACACTCTGACGCACCGAGCTAAATCCCCAACCCTAAAAGGAATCTTTTTAATTAAAAAACAAAACAAAAAAAACAACTCTAGAAGCTGTAAGGCTGCTCACTTTCGAGGAGACGTCCTTGGTACAGCGCTGTTCCAAGCCTACTCCCCAGTGTGCAGCAGGGTTGCTGGTCCCCGCTCAGGCGTCTTCCCCTGTTCTCGTCTCCTCATGGGTTGTCCCTTTACTGCTTCTGAGTGGCTGTCTGTGCGCTGTCCTCTCCCCCTATCCTCTCCCTGCCTCTGGAGTGCTGGCTTGTCTGCGGAGGGTGTTTTTCGGGTTCATTGTGCAGCCTGGCAGCTTGATGGCCTTGCTGTCTCTGGGCCAGGCTGTGGTGGCCTGAGGGTGGGCAGTGCTCCTTGCCCTGACTCCTCATGCATCAGGGATCGGCGCTGCTCCCCCCACAACGGAGCCCCCTGAGATTGTGTTTCCCGGTAAGGGTCAGCACCTACCGGCAAATGCTTCCTGGTACTTAATTTGTGCCAAGTGTTTTGAATGTGTAACTTCGTGTCCCCATTCTACAGAAGCACAGGTGGAGCTGGGAGGGAATTGCCTGGCCATGCTCCTGCTGCTGGGAGATGAGGCGCCAGCGACTGTTGTCTACGGGCTTGGCTGGCTGTGTTGTCTTTCTGAAATTTCTTCATAGCTGTTTTTCATTACTTTTTGCAGTGCAGGAGATTTGAACCTTGGGGCCTGATAACATGCTAGGCAAACACCACTGAGCTGTATCTCCCAGCCCTGCAGCCAGTTTGTTTAAGCTCGTTTTTTGAGACAGGGTCTCACTGTGTAGTTCAGGCTGGCCTCAGACTCAGTGATCCTCCTGTCTCGGCCTCTCAAGCATTGGGATTATAGGCCTATACCACCGCTTCCAGCTTATTTGGTTAAATTTTGAGACGGTATTACTAAATTGCCCGGGCTGGGCTCGAACTCGTGACCCTCCTGCTTCGGTCTCAGTGCTGGGATTAGAGATGTGCCATCTGTAGTGAGTTTAAATATTACTTGTAAGAATGAGAGAAAGGAGGCCTGGCATTGAGGAAACCTGATGTTGCATTAATGGTTTATGTTCCCGTGCAGCCTTGAAGACCTCCGAGCCCTCAGTGGGAAGCACTTTGTTCTGGATCCCTTGTTGCCTGAGCTGCTCGTGTTTCCTGCGCAAACAGATCTGCACGGACACCCCCTGTACCAGGCGGGTCACCTCATCCTGCAGGACAAGGTAGGACAGGTGGGAAGGGGAAGCAGGTACAGGCTCCCCCTGCCTGCCCAGGCTGTTCACTGGCTTCTGTGTTCCCTGCTGCCAGGCTAGCTGCCTCCCGGCCATGCTGCTGGCCCCGCCTCCTGGCTCCTGTATCATTGATGCCTGCGCCGCCCCAGGCAACAAGACCAGTCACCTGGCCGCACTTCTGAAGAATCAGGGGTGAGGGCCATGTTGAGGCGGGAGCAGAAGGGGAGGAGGTAGGAGAACAAGGGCATCCTTAGGACATAGAGGCTTAGGATACAGCTGCGGTGGCCCCACACTAAGCTTCCTGGGGGATGCAGGTATGAGCTGTGGTCCCTCATCCCTTCATGTAGTCCCCAGGCCAGTTGGCTGTTTAGTATTACTTCCTGCGTGTCCCAACTTACCTGGGATGTGTTGGAGATGTGGCCCTCCCCTAGGTGCCCTGTATGTTCTCAGTCCACCCCAGCTCTGCCCTCTCCCCCAGGAAGATCTTTGCCTTCGACCTGGATGCCAGGCGGCTGGCATCTATGGCCACTCTGCTGGCCCGCGCAGGAGTTTCTTGCTGCGAGTTGGCCAAGGAGGACTTCCTGGCGGTGTCCCCCTCTGACACACGTTACTCGGGGGTCCAGTACATCCTGCTGGACCCCTCCTGCAGTGGCTCCGGTGAGATGGGGAGAGCTGCTGGATGCTCATTTGTTTCAGTCTCAGCTGGGACTTGTTAGTGGCTGTGGGACTGTGGGCAGATGCTCCCCCTGGGAGGGTGGGGCTTCTGCCTAGAATTTTGGACGGAGTACTCTTCTCCCCAGGCATGCTGAGCAGGCAGCTGGAGGAGCCCAGGCCCGAGCCGCCCAGCAAGGAGCGCCTGAGTGCCCTGGCAGCGTTCCAGCTGCGAGCCCTGTGTCACGCCCTCACCTTCCCTGCCCTCCAACGCCTCGTCTACTCCACGTGCTCCCTGTGCCAGGAGGAGAACGAGGACGTGGTCCAAGAGGCGTTGCAGCAATGCCCGGGGGCCTTCCGGTAGCATGTCCCCACACAGGGGGTGGAGGTGCCCCAGCGCCCCGGTGTAGGCTGAACCCTCTCCCTCCACAGGCTGGCACCCGTTCTGCCCTCCTGGCCACACCGGGGCCTTGGCACTTTCCCAGGGGCTGAACACTGCCTTCGGGCCTCCCCTGAGACCACACTCACTGGTGGCTTCTTCATCGCTGTGATTGAACGGGCAGAGGTGCCAAGGTGAGGTGTGCGGGGCGGGGCCTCTTTGGGAGATGTAGGGCATCTGGTGCTTGCCTGACCTCTGTCCTTGGCTTGCAGCTCAGCCCCACTGGCTGAAGCGCCGCTGGCACCAGAACCTACACCCATCCTCGTGCCAAAGAGAAGGAAGAGGCGGCGGAAAGCAGCAGCTGGCAAGAGCAGGTAGCAGGTGCCCAGTGGTGAAAGCTGCAAAGAAGCTGGGTGCAGCACTGAGCATTTAGGCCGCAGCGTGGGGTCTGGAAGTTGAGGGAAGCTGCCTGGGCCACCCACTTCTGCTGCAAGGACAGTCATCGTCCTGGCCCTGTGGGTCCTTCCCGTGAGCTGTGTGCTTGCTGGTGAGAGGTGCCCAACAAATAAAGACAGGACAGGGTCTATGATGGATCACAGTTTGTTTATTCTTATGACAGAAGCAAAGAGAAAAATCTCACGTTCATACTAAAAATGCCAACTAGCCCCAAGAGGAACCAAGTCTCATCTGTAATGGGAAGCCCCAGCCTCTGGTTCCTGTCCCATGCACATCCTGGCAGCTAGTCAGCTGGCCCAGACCCCACAGCCGCGGGCCCCTGACGCGAGGCTGGGCCGAGGCCTTGCTGCTGGACTGTGTTCACCCTATTGGGTCTGGGGCTTCCAACTCTTCCCACGTTCAACCTCGGTTACTAAGGGGGTGGGGACTAGTTACACCTACATCACGTTATTTATAAAATAAGGTTTACGTTTGTATAATCCGGAAGGAGCCCGGTCCCTCAGGAGAGCAGTGAGCCCCTTCTCCACACAGGTATAACTTAACTAGACAGCTAATCTCTAGTCGGTAGCGTTTATACTTAACCACCTCAATGAACCAAGCTTGAAGGAATTTAAAAGGCAATTTAGCTTAAATACAAAAATAAATTTTTTATCTTGTTAAAAAATGCTTAAATATTTTTCTTTTAATTTAGACACACGCATTCATACTTCTCCCAAAGAGGACGGGCATGGCAGCGAGGTGCTGGGGCCTGGGGGATCTGGGAGCAGAGTGGGCTGGAGACCCTGCTGGGGACAGTAACTGCACTACGATATAACGTGCACGTCAGCCTGGGTCTCCTGCTGTATCCCGGGTGTTCTCCCCTGCAGTGAGGCCAGGTGAGTGGTAGAATGGTGGAGGGGAGGGAAGTCTTGTGATCCTGGCCCCATCCCCTAGGCTGCCAGCCCTTAAAGTCAGACCACCACTGCAAAATTCAGAAGTCAGCACTGTGGCCGTCCAGTGGTGCCACTTTGCACATGCCGTTAACCAGGCCCAGGAGACTTGAGACAGTTAGGTCCGGCACTACCAACATGCCGCCATACATACAATTCAATTCTTCCTCCAAACTCGATTCAAAGAGCAACAGACACAAGCATCAGACGATAACGTGGGACAAGGCTTGGGATGTGCGATCCCAGAGAGGCAGACGGAGGCCGGAGGCCGGGGAGGCAGCTGAAAGCGGGGAGCATCCTGCCTGCTCCGGGAGCTGCTCTCCTGGCGTGAGGGGCTCGCCCCGGCTCTGCCAGGCTAACAGTCTTGAGCCACCGAGCTTTTAGGGGCCGAACTGGCAGAGGGTTGGAGGTGAGACCGCCTCAGACATGGCAGGAGGAAGTGGAGCAGCAGGAGCAGCACCCACTGGGGTCTCCAAGGCAAAGCTAGGTTCAAGGTCATTTAAAGAGGAAATCCTGCAGGGAACCAGTGTGGGAAAAGCAGCAAGAAATGAAACAGAGTCCCTGAAGGGACAAGAGGAAGAGAACCACTTCTTACAGCCAAGCCAAGCAGGTAAAGCGTAGGGATGATCCATTTTCCCAATCCATCCAAAGCTCGGCAGATGCACGAGGGTGCTCCGCACCCTCCGCCAAGAGGGCACTGGGGGAAGGCGGGAGAGCGGTGCCTGGCTAAGCTTCGCACTTAGGAGCTGGGGAAGTGGACAGTATGTACAGATGTTTTAGTTCTCCAGCCTCACCAGAGCAACTGTTCAAGTAAACACAGCGAGCTTCTGGCCCGGCCCACCTGCCCCTCCCGAGACACCTGCTTCCTCCAGGAGGGAAAGGGCCCTGGTGGTCGAAGCCAGGGATCTGGGTAGGTTTGCTGTGCAGAACTCGCAGGGTCAGAGGCTCTTTCTAGCAGGTGCTGAGGTCCAGACTTGGGTGAGGGGTGGGGGGAATGGGGACAAGAGACAGGCTATTTCTTGCGGGTGTGCTGCCTTCGAGCCTGCAGTCGCTGCCGAGCCCCTGGGGTCTTGGATCCCGCACCAATGGAAAAGGAAGGGGCCGCTGAGCCTGGAAAGGTTCAACAAGGTCTCATCAGGGCAGCTGCTCTGGAGAACAACACCTCCGGTGCCCCAGCTCTGTAGTTAGGTCCACAATTGAGCACCAGGGCTTCCCAACTGTGCTGCGGCCCCGTGCAGGAGGGGCCCAGCCCAATGCCAAGTCCCTCGCAAAGTCTGAGGGGGACCCGTGAGCTGTGCTCACTGGGCTTCCCAACCGAGCCGGGCATGGCTGCCCAAGGGCTCCGCTCTGCCGTCCAGACCACACTGCCCGATCTCCACAGGCCCGAGGGCCAGAAGCCTGGCACTCACCGAAAGGCACAACACCGACGAAGCCCTGGGCAGGTGCTGAGGGTGTCCCAAAAGAGAGGCTGCTGCCCACCGTGCCCACACCAGGGGTGGGGGTGCTCTGCCCAAAGGTGGGTGTGGAGGTACCTAGAATGGAGAAACAGCAGAGGGCAGTCACTAAGCAGAGGGCAGGGAGCCGCGGCTGGAAGCCCACCCATAACATCGCAGCAGGACCTGCGGCTCCAGGGTGTCTGTGCCTCACACAGTGGCCAGACAGGACTCCCCAACAGGTTCATTCTCTTCCCCCATCCCCTGCCGACCACTTTACTGTATTGTTCCTGATTGTCCTAGGCTGCTTTTTGGAGTTGTCGCCCGCCCCTGAGGTGGCAGCCTGTCTCCTGGGTCTTGGGCTGTAAGAGGGGCAGTATATCTGCTTCCCAATGCTGCTTCCTTCCTCTTCCAAACTCCCAGTTCCTCTGCCTCAGCATCCATGAGCTTCCAGTCCTTGTTGGCATTGTCAGCAGCCAGTCCGTCCGTGTTCACGGACCGCAGCTTGCTTACTGTTGACCACCCGCACTCTCCCAAGCTGTGGGTTCCTTCACCATCTGTGAGGTTGGCCTGCCACCCCCCCCGTCACTTGGCACAGCATGAACTCCTTACAGCTCACCATTCTAGAGTCTCACCTGTGGCCACTGCCCACCCTCTGCTGTACTCACCGGGGTCTTCACAGCCCCCAGCTCGCTTCAGGGACCCCCTCGGCAGCTGCAGGGAGGACATGGTGCCAATGGCCTCACTTGACATTTATTACCAGTTTTCCAGTCCACAAAAGCAGCTGTCAGACCTATTTCACTCATGTTCCTTTTCTTGCTCTCCACAATGACTTTCAAGAGGCCCTCCCCCCACACGGCCACCCTCATGCACTCCTAGTCAGCAAAGGTGACAGATGCTTGGAACCAAAATTCACCCTCCTCATAGCAACTAAGATCACAGCCTTCTGCTTGAACTTCTGCAACGATCCCCGTCTGCCTCATTCCCCACTGTGCCTTTCCTCCCTTTCACAGCTTCAGCCAACCCTGGCTTCTCTGTTGTGAACACACCTTGTGCCTCTCCTTCAGGCCCCGGCTGGCCCTTGTGACGCAAACTCGTCCCCCATGACATAAACTCATGTCCGAGTGTTTTCACCCCGCAACGTTGTCACCAGGGCACATCACACCCCAGGCTAGCCTCGGCCTTGCCAGCACCCGCCCCGCCTCACCTCCAAACACAGGCTTGCTCTCAGGCGTGCTGGCCACGTTGAAGGCAAAGGGTGTGTTCTGGCTGGGTGGGCCCAGGGCGCTTTGAGTCAGGCCCCCACCAAAGGGGGTGGCAGTGCCTGTGGTCCCACTCTGTCCGGCTCCAAAGCTGAATGCTCCAGAGGTGGAGCTGCTGCCTGGGGCAGCCACACCGAGCCCAAAGCCCCCGCTGCTGCTCACTGGGGCCACTGCTGCCCCAAAAGTAAACGGGGATGGCGTCGAGCTGCCAAACATGGAGCTACTGGTCCCGCTGCTGGCAGTTTGGGTGGTGGCTCCAAAGCTTGAGGTGGTAGCCGCACCAAAGGAGAAAACTGCTGTGGTGCTGCCAAAGGCCGGCTGTGTGGTGGCAGGGGTGCCAAAGGCAGAAGCTTTCAGACTGCCAAACGCCGACTGCACAGAGCTGCCAAAGGCAGGCTGGGCTGGGGCCATGGCTGGGGTTGTGGCTGCAGCTGCAGAGGGGGCCGGGGCCGCAGAGTTCCCAAAAGTGAAGGAGCTGCCGAAGCCGGCAGGGAGGGCTGGTGCGGTGGAGCCCTGCTGCTGTCCATCCGTGGCCCCAAATGTGGGCTGGGGGTTGGCCCCTGCGTATGGTGGGGGTGGGACAGGGGCCTTGGTGGCCGAGCCAAAGGGAATGTTGAATGCTGGGATGGTCGTGTGACTAAACGTCAGTGTGGACTGGCTGGTGGTGACAGGGGCTGAGGTGGTGAGGGAGCTGCCAAAGCCACTGAAGCTGGCAGTGCTAGTGCTAGTGCTGCTGCTGCTGCTGCTGGCGGCCGTCTGAGCAGCGCTGGAAAGGGACTGGCCAAAGCTGGTGACCGCTGTGGATGTGGGTATAGTGGTAGACTTGCCAAACTGGAAAATGGAGGTCACGGCCGGGGTAAAGCTGGCAACAGAGGCAGGAGAGGCCCCAAAAAGGAAAGGCTGAGAGGTGGAAGCAGTGGTGCTAGTTGTGCTGTTCTGGGTGCTGGCCACGCTGTTCACCCCAAAGCTGAAAACAGGCTTCGAAGCAGAGTCTGCAGAGGTACTGGCTGTGGTGACGGACGCCACCGTGGAGGTGGCGGTGGCCAGGGCAGGGAAGAGAGAGGCAGTTGTCGGCTTGAAGGGAGCTGACATGGGCATAGATGTGGGTGGCCCCGGGCTGTCAAAGATGGGCTTGAAGGTTGGAGTAGCAGCGGTGGGAAGGGTGGCACTGGAGGAGACCGTGGCTGCGATGGGGGCGCTAGATGCCAAGAGCCCTTCGCTCTCGACTTTAGCTGGTGGCTCAAAAATGGGCTTGAACATGGGAGAAGCAGAACACAGGGTGGCAGCAGTGGTGGCAGGGCTGGGAGGCGCGGGGCTCGGCCTCTCCAACGGCACGCTCTGTGTGGGAGCAGGAGTCGGGCCCGGCGTGGGCGGCGGGGTTTTGGCAGGGATCTCGGCCTGAGGGGCTCTGGGGGGCTTGGTGTCGGTGACCGGAGCTGCAGAGACAGCAGGAGCCTGTGCCAGGAGGGTAGCCTCGGGTTTTGTGTCTGAAGAGGCGCCTGATAGGGAAGAGGCAGCAGCGGCCAGGAGGGCAGGTGTCTTCGGAGGTATAGGGGCCACAGAGGCTGCCGCTCCAGCAGGTTCTGGGAATAAAAAGAAAGATGAGTTCCAAAGATGGCTACAGGATGGTGTGTGATGTGTCTGTATCCTGCTAGAGAAACTGACCAAGGCTGTGCTGCAAGCCCACGAAGGCTACCGAGGAGGCCTTCTTCCTTCCACCCCACAGACCATCAGACATGGGGACAGCCAGGGCATCAGGCGAAACGTGCAAGGACAAAGGGAAGAGCGACCCTCAGAAGGCCTGATAGTGCCTCCTGCTAAGCAAACGTGGCTGGTCTGCCCCCAGCCCCAGAGCCGCACAACCCCACAGCCCCTTGCTGTCTACTGAAACTGAGGGCGGGGGGCTCTGCATGTGCCGCACCACGAGGCAGAGACCTGGACTGCGAGGGGAGAGGAATGAGCCCTGGGGGGGCCTGCGGCCTAGAAACTCGTCATGTCCTTGGAGCACCGCCATACTCATAGGGCAGGCACTCCCGGGAGCTGCGTCACTCATTTATGGCCGAAGGCAGCAGCTGGGGAACTGGACTGAAAACCACGAGCTGCCCTCCCCCGCTTTACTTCTACAGGGCAAGACACTGATCCTCACATTTCCCAACAGAGAATTCGTGAGCAGTGAAGGTCGCGCCACCCTTGGGGCTCTGCAGGCAGAAGCAGTCTGAACTCTCAAATGAGCCAGCAACCCCTGGACACCGCCATCACTCAGGCCGCGCTCACCTGGGAAGGATGGCGGGCCCGGGGGACTCTGCATCTTCTTCAGGCTCTCCAGCAGCGGGTTCGCGCAGGGTGCAGGGAGGGACGCCGGTGAGCACGCGGGCACCGTGGTAGGCTGGGAGAAGGCGAACGATGGTTGTGCGGTTGGAGGGCTCTCGGTGGCAGAAGAGCTGGAGACAGCACCTACGGCAGAAAGACAAGATGGAACTCCTGCCTCTCTCGGGAACTCTTTGTAGATAGCATGGGAAGCGCGGGGCCTGGTCTGACGGCCTGGCAATGCTTCCTGCAGGTTTCAGAGAACATCAGAGCAGGCTTCTCAACGGAGAAAGAACAGAAAGAACACAAGCAATTGTTTCAGGGAGATGGATACTTCAAAGCCCTCTGGAGTGTGCCACCTATCTGCACTTCTTACTGGGTCTGTCCTCCAGGACTTTGTTAAACCACTGCAGCGACGCCTTCTTCTCCATGTCCAGGTCCTCCGCGGTGATGGAATAACCAAGCTCGGGCGGGGGCGGCTGCCAGCGAGAGTAGGGACAGGTCAGGCCGATGTGAAGCCACAGAGGAGGCGTGCATCTGGGCTGGTGGGGAGGGTGACAGGCAGGACCTACCAACGTCAGCCGGTCTCCTCGCCTGCAGGGCAGCAGCTGAATCTTCCGTTTCCGCCGCCCAGAGCTGCCAGGTGGAGACGGGGAAGTCCATGAGTTCTGCTGCTTGCTGCTGGCTGTCTCTGCAACTAAAGGGAAACAGGTACGGGCTTCCTTCCCTCTCTTGGAATGGAGCTTTGTCTAGTCACTGCTGGTTTTTTTTTTTTTTTTTTTTTGAGACAGGGTTTCACTCTGTAGTTCAAGCAGGCCTTGAGCTCACCAAGTAGCCCGGACTGGCCTTAAACTCTTAGCAATTTCCCTGCCTCAGCCTCCCAAGTGTTGGGATTACAGGCATGCACTGCCGCCCCCGACTCAGCCACTTATTTTTAAGAGTTGTCACTGGGTGTCTCTCATCCACAGCTGAGGTACCTGGATAGTGTTTGCAAGATTATTTCCAACAGTCAAGAGGAAAGAACTCCAAATGTGTGATCCACCTGATTCCCGGATGGCCCCGCCCTGGACAGCTCAAATGTCTCAGACTAAACTGACTCAGTTACTGCCTTCTCCCTCCCTCCCCTACAATGTCTGGAGAGCAGGAACTCTGCACCTGGCACACTCTGGACGACGACAGCGTGCTGCTCCACCCCGTTTCCCGACCCACATGTCCCTGGCCCAGCCCCGCCAGCCCTCCCACCGCTCATTTGCTCACCCCTTTCTCCCTGGGACTCCTTGTCCGTCACCAGTGGAGTCGAAGAACTGGCCTGATGATACGCCTCCTCTTCTCTGGAGCGATTCAAAAAGCAGAGTCAGTTCAGAAAGACTTCCGGATCTAAGCACGGGACAAACAGTGCCTCATCCCTTCCTCATGCGGAGGAGCCAAATCCTAGAACAACCAGGACTTGGACGAATGTTAGGACAAAAAAAGTCAAAAGCAGTTTCCTGCAGAAATGAAGGGAGCACTTCACGGAGGCCAGGGAGAAACCTCTCATCTTAAACCAACAGTGAAACATCGACCTTCGAAAACTACGACCTGCCAAGTCTGGAGAGCTGCAGACTCAGACATGACCCCTGAGGGAGTGGAGCTGGGGGCCATGGACTGCAGGCTCCTGCCCAAACATGACCCGCCCTGCACTGCCCCGAAGGCCACACTCAGAGGCCTCTGCAGGGCCCTGCACTGCCCCTGACCCCCAGGTCAGGGTCACACAGAACCAAGAGCCACCTCTGCTTCCCCCTTCCTCCCCTCATCCGTCCACACTACTGATCACCTTGTCTTCTTCGCTGGCCTTTCTGGGGTCTGCGAACGGGAGGAGGCGGGGCTGGAGAAGGGGGATGAAGTGGGTCCACTCCTCTTCCGCAACTGAAGACGGGGAGAGACGGGGCTGAGCTTAGTGATGACTGAGCATCCCACCCTATGACATCACTTTGTGGTCTATTCTTCACTGCATGTGAAGATTCTTTTTAAGTGATTAAGAAGATATTTATGAAGAAAAACCACTGAAAACCTGGGTGTGGTGGCACACACCCATAATCCCAGCACTGAGGAAGCTGAAGCAGGAGGATCACTGCAAATTCGAGGCCAGCCTGAACTAAATGGTGAGACCCTGTCTCAAAAAAAACAAAAAGGGAGTCAAATGCCAGTATTAACTATGGGAGCAAAAGAAGAGTCTAGGGAGGTAACGGGATGGTAACTACAGACACAGAAGGAATGTACTTTGCCAAGCAGAATGCTACATCAAGTCTCTAGCATACTATGTTCTAGGAGAATCAGTCTGTGCCCATTAAAAGATTAAAGATGAGAAAGGAAGAGAACATCACAGAGTCACACGCACGTTCACTACAGAAACCAGCAGCTCAAACAGGTTACTATACACACAGTTCCACACATTGTTTACTGTAATTCTGAGCTACATCTCCAGGCCTTTTTATTATATTTTAGAATTCTGAGACAGGGTCTCACTAAATTGCCCCAGCTGGCCTTAAACTTGCAATCCTCCTGCCTGGGCTTCCCAAGTAGCTGAAATTACAGGCATGCACTGTGCCTAGCTCTATAAATTTTTGAGGTAATTCTGAGGCACTGCCTTATGTTATAATCAATGTCCTTGTGCTTCTCTGAGTACACACAGGACAATCTCCTAAACACCAAGTTGCTGACCAAGGGGCACGAGCTCCTCTAGTGTGGATGAGCCCCCACAAGCCCGCTATGGAGCATAACTAACACCCTCACCACCAACGCTGAAGAACCCTGTGTCCTGGTATTTCTGTGGTTTCGATTTACTTTTCTTTTTGTTTTGTTTTTGAGACAGGATCTCGTTATGTATGTCAGGCTGGCCGTGAACTCACTATGTACCCCAGGCTGGCTTGCAACTTGCAGCGATCCTCCTGCCTCAGCCTTCCGAGTGCTGGGATTACAGGTGTGCGCCACCACGTCCAATTCGACTTTACATTTAAAACTTCATTTGCAATAGGTTTTTCTAACATATGAAAATGGGCTGGGGATTTAGCTCAGTGGTGAGAGTGCCTGCCTAGCAAGTGCAAGGCCCTGAGTTTGATCCTGCCCCCCCCCTCCAAAATCTAACGTATGAAAAGCTCTTGAAAATAAGGAAGATTCAATCCCTGGTGCCAAAAACAAAAAAAAACAGAGAAAAGACAAGTAGCCCTTCAGAAAAACATGCAGAAGATATGAACAGTAAAGAAAGAAAACTGAAAATAATCCTCTAATGTATGAAAAGGCGACGGAAGCCACTCCCATTCAATATAGTACTTAAAAAAAAGGAAAAACCAAGGTTCAAACCTGTGCATGCTTTTTACTACTTTTCAGAAGTTTTATTCTGTCTTAGTTATTTTTCTCGTTGCTGAGACAAACTACCCGACATCCTAAGTTAAAGGAGGAAGGTTTATTTGGCTCACAAACTGCAGAGGTTCAGTCCACAGCCGCAGACTCCAAGGCAGGGAGGGCCGGCCACGAGCGTTGCAGAGCAGAAGACAAGCAGCAGTAAGCAACAAGCCAGCGACATTGACCCTTTCTGTCTCTTATATCTCACCCAGGCTGCACGGCCTTAGGGTGGGGCACCCTTAATCCTACCCAGAACTATGCCAAACCGATCAGCAGACTAATTTAGTAATCACACACCCTCGAATCCCAGCATCACACACTCCAGATCCAGCCACTTCTAAAATGACCGCATGAGGCTTTGGGGGGGGGGCATGTAGACACAAGCTGCAACACGTTTAAAGATATACACACCAATAGGAGGGGACGGAAATAATGTGAAGTGGAAAGGGATAAAACTGGATTTCTCCAAGTGTACTTTGTCTTGATTTAAATTTTTTTGGAATAATTTGGAACACAATTAAAAATAGTCCCAAGTCAAAAAGAAAAACAAATCTCTAAAGCTTTAAAAACAGCCAATTCATGAACCTCAGTACAGATGAAGGTGGTGGTGTAACCAACTAACTTCATTCACATTACCTCAAGATGTAATACTTGGATGGTATGTCCCTAGTATTTGGAGTCATGTACTGAGGATAAAATGAATGACAAAAGTCTTACTGTTACTAACAACACTGATACTATTTTATAATTGTGTACCAGGATCAATCAGGTAATTATGAACCAACTTTTTTATATAAGAATACATAAAAATCTAAAATCAAAGAAATTTCATATAAAAATCCTGCCATCTTAAACCTGAATTTGAAATATCATCATGAACAATGATTTAGATTCCTCTTTCTCAGACGTCTGTCTATCTTATCTCTGCTAGGACACAGACCTTACTGTCTAATACCATTTCCACTGGAACAGACCAAAGCTATCTCAAGAAACAACCAAATTTCCTCTGGGCTGAAACTATGGAAGATGGATTCTGGGAGGAGAGGAGCAAAAAGCAACATAACTATCAAAGACTGCTGGGGTCTAAACAAAAAGATGTAGGGGCCAGTTTGAAATTGCTTTTACTTTTGTTCAAAACTGAAAAGTTCATATATCAAAAAGCACAACTGCATAGTTCGATGTGGCGGTGGCACATCTATAATCCTAGCACTCTGGGAGATGGAGGCAGAAGGACTATAAATATGAGCCTAGCCTGGGCAAGTTAGTGAATTAGTGGGACCTTGTCTCAATATTCAAAAAAAAGAGCTAAGCATGGTGGCACACACCTGTAATCTAACACTCTGGGAGGCTGAGACAGGAAGATCACAAGGTTCAAGCTCAGCTTAGAAAATGCAGTGAGACCCTGACTCATAAAAGAGAGGTGGAAATGTAGCTCAGGGCATAGGCTCTACATTCAGTCTCCAAAATCACCAAAACAAAATTATCATGTACCGAGAAACATGAAACATTTACAAAAATCCAGGAGCTCATAAAGATGAGCAAGAGCCAGAGCAAAAACCCTACGGGCCACCCCTGGCTGGAGGTAGGCCAGCAACACCCTCCTGCTAGCCCGTCATCTCCATGGCAGGGTGTGCTCTTCCATGCACCTCTCGGTTAACAAGCACAGTGGGAATGAAGAATCTATCACCACACTGCACCCTGCTCCAACAATGTTCCCAGGTAAAGACACTACACGGCTGCTAAAATCAGCAATGAAGAGCCCACAGGAAAATTAAAATGAACAGATCACAGGGACAGCACACGAACCCAGCTATCAACAGACACATCGCTCAAGGGGGGAATCTGGCACCATTTGCCTCCTGTAGGGCAGATAAGAGGGGCGCAGAAAAAAACCCAGACACAACCCAGCCACATTCGAATCTGCAGCTGACAGGAGTGAGTTGCCCCATCTTGCAGCTCACTCTGCTGCTGAAACACCTCTTCTGCTTTCTCTGCATTTGTCATACCTTATTTTTTGGGGGTGCTGGGGATCGAACTCAGGGCCTGCTTGCTAGGCACTTCTTCCATTGAGCTAAATTCCCAACGCCTGCCCCCCCCCTTTTCTGAGCTGGGGTTTGACTATGGCCTTGAATTCACTATGTAGCCCTCGGCTGGCCTTAAACCTGTGGCGATCTTCCTGCCTCAGTCTCCTGAGTACTGGAATTACAGGTGTAAGCCACCATGCCTGGTGTGCAATAGTTTAAATAAACTTTTGCTTTGCACTATATCAGTCTGGACTCTTCCATTTTTCATTAACAGCCCCACTTCTTCATTCTTCGCTGGAGTGAGGGCAAGGACCTGAAGAGAGGCAGAGGGTCACTAGATGGGCTCCCTCCCCCCCAACTCAGAGACCCTCTGTGGACACAACACTCCTGCTGTGACACAATGGGAAAATACCCAGCACCACCTATAGGTGTCCTGTCCAAAGAACTGAACTGGAATCTAAGCCAGCCTGAGGGTTCAACCATTCATTTACATGAGAAACAGGGGAGAGAAGACAAGTTAAAATGACACCACGATAATGTAAACTAAGTGTACAATATGGGAAATTCTGCAGAAGAAAATGATCTGTTGTCCACCGCTCCTCCCATCAAAAGTATGAAGAAAGGGAAGCTGGAAGCATTATAGATTTAAAAAACCTAAGAGACAAATGTAATGAACTGAATTTTGGTTCCCAGTTTAAAGTAACTTCAATAAGAGAATTCTGAGTAATAAGGGCAATGTGACCACAAAGTAATATTAACTATTATTAAAGAGTTCCTACTTAAGAGAGATAATAGCATTATGATTAAAAGAGCACTTGCCTCACAAGCACAAGGCCCCGAGTTCGATCTCCAGCACCCACCCCAAATATTAAGTTTGTAACAGTTAAAAATGCAATGTAGTGTTGTTGGGATTTAGCTCAAGTGGTAGAACACTTGCCTAGCAAGCACAAGGTCCTGAGTTGGATCCCCAGCACCAAAGAGAGACCAGGAAAAAAAAAAAAAAAAAAAAAAAAAGCTCAAAAATGTAATGTAGTATCTACAGATGAAATGATATGTCCGCAATTTGCTTTAAAACATAAAAGTAAAAGCAAACTGGGGTAACTGATGGAACAAGATTACAAAATGCTGGTAACTACTGAAGCTACACAGAGGTTCATTATGCCACTTTCTTTGTTTTTGCATACATGTGAAACCTTACTTAATAAAAAGATTGAAAAAATAGGGGCAAGTGTGCACCCAGTAGGGCTACTATGGAGACCGAAGAAAGGCACATAGGGGGCTTAGCACAGTGCCTTGCAGAGAGGAAGCATCAAGGCAAAGGCTGTTAAGACAAGCCGCGCACTTTCATTCCCACAGCCACACTGGCTCAGGCTGTGGTCCTCCACATGCGTTACTGCCAGGGGCTGCTGGACTAGGGAGCTTGTCTGAAAACGTTCTCCCCTCACATTCCTTCTCCATGCCTCCACCATCTTTCTTTCTAGCTACAATACAGAGTACCTGCTACTGCTAGGCACCGGAAGGGTGCTTTTCAAATATTACCTTCAATGGCCACAACAATCCTTCAGAGAGGAGGAAAAAAAATTTACATGATTTATCCACCCAAGACACTACAACTACAAAGTATGAGAAGGAAGATTTGTACGCAAGCTTTCTTGCAGCAAAGCCTTTTTCTTCTATTATACTACAATACCCTTTCTAAACCACAAGAATTCGGACTTTTTTTTGAGATGAGTTGTCACTTAGTCCAGGCAGGCCTACAACTCAGGATCTTCCTGACCCAGCTTCGCAAGTGCTGGAATTACAGGCATGTGCCATCATAGCCATCTTCAATTTTGACTTGTTTAAAAATTTTGCTCTTAATTCTACCTGCTCATAGGATAAATCTCTTCTATGACCCAATACAACCAAGACTCAAACAACCTTTTCAATAAAATTAATGCCATTTTATTGAATTTTTCTTTCTTTGTCCAATTACTTGCAAATAAGAGCGCTACGGTAATACCTCAGTTTATGAACACTTCTATTTGCAAACAATTTGGTTGGCAAAGAAAAGCATGTGGCAAAATTTTGCTTCTGTTCACAAACTCTGCATCGGGCGACAAACACGACACACACACCTAGCCATCTTCCCCAAAATCGTAAAAAAAATTAAGTTAGTACACAAGGCACCATGTACTTCTCTGAGGCCCGCCTTTGGGGCTTTCTGTTCAGTCCCACCGGTCAATATTTTATGTATTATTTAAGGCTCTGTGTGTTCTGTTAGCTTAGAGACAAGCCCAGCAACAGAGAGAAGGTGGTCAGTATTCACCTGCTTGTCAATTACTGACGCCAGGAGCCCGCCCGCCACAGAGCTGCCGCTGTACCTGTGTGAGGCCTCGGGTGGAGCTGTAGGAGCTGGTGATGGCGTTGCGGCTGGAGCTGAGGATGCCGCCCGTGCACGCGCTGGTCAGAGAGCTCACAGAGGAGGTGCGGGACCGTTTATTCCAGTGGTCATCTGAACTCTGGGAAGTAAGAGCCCTCTTCAAGGTCCCAGGTCTACAAGAGAGGGAAGTGAGATGCATAACTGAAGGCAGCGCTCCTCAGGGTGGCATCCTGGTTATGACGCCTTTCCTAGTGAACCAGAAGGGAAGAGAATGCTCTGAACTGGCACTAACAATCTGGCTAAATATATCCGAGAAAGTCTGTGGGGAAAGCCAGGTACTTAAAGCTTAAATGTTACTCCACACAATCTAGAAAATGTACTCTAATCCAGTGACCGTGAGCGGATCAGTGGACACCTGGGATGGCAAGGCCTGGCAGGAGGGAGCACATCTAGTAACGGATGTGTGCAGCATCTTGAAGGTCGTGAGGGCTTCAGAGGTGCGTACATGGCGAAACTTAAACACAGTCTGCACTTCAAATGGGCAGCTTACTGTTTATCGGTTATACCATAATGAAGTTGTTTTTTAAAAATGAGAGTTAAGAGGAAGCAACTGTTGTTTTGATACCTCTAACAGAAACAAATTCCCCACATGCCCTTCCTGTAGGATGGTCATTCAAGCTCTGCTACTACACACTTAACTCGCACTGTCCCCCAAAATGACCCACATCAACTTGGATTTATACTGCATCAAAATCTATTTCCTCAGCTTTCACCCAGGATCTTATTTGGAGCCAAATCGAGCAGGTTAGCTTGGCTCTCAGGTGACAGGCCTTTAGCTTTTGGAGGACTATTAGCCTGCCTTTCCTTATTCCCTAGAGGATTATTCTGGGCTAGTCTTTCTGAACCTTCAAAACCTCCTCATCAACCATGTTTCAAATCCTGAGCACCTTGGTGGTCTGAGAAAGAGTCCAAGTTTGCGTCAGCTTCTCCTGTAATGCAGTACAATGAACTGACTCCAATGCTTCAGGGAGAGTCTGAGCAGAGCTACAGAAAGCAGGATGACCGCTGCGGGCCTTTTAGTCTGTCGCCTTCAGAAGTACAGGTTAAGATGCCACCCTGCTGACTCAGAGTAAACACGTGCTACCCTAAGTCTTTCCACCCATATTTCTGAGCCATGTCCAGTCCAGTTCTTCCTCACATGTGCTTTAAACTCAAACGCAGAAATTTAACATTTATTGTTTCTATTAAATTTTTCATGTTGCATTTCATCCACTGCATAAGCCTTGAGATTCTTTCATTTATATAGATGGGTATCGATGCATTTACAGACACTCTTAGCCTGCCTTAAGGTATTTCATTCATATTAATGCAAAAAAAAAGTGAAAAGGAACTAGACAGGAAATTGTGGCAAGTTACTTAAGATGTTCCTCTCTGATTTCAAAGATGTTAACCTGAACAAATTAAGCAATGAAAAAAGCAGAGGAAAATCTACAGGGCAACAGCTGTGATAACACCCTCTCCCCAAACAGTAGCTACTTCGTCAGAATAGACTCACACTTACTTAGGCACAAAAGAAGCGGGGACTCCGTTGGCCACCAGGGGCTCAAACGCTGAATGTCCACTCCCACTGCTATCGTGGCGCCTAGATGAACCAAAAACTTCTCAATGAAATAGCAAGACTTTTCCCTCTGCTTGAACCATGTTCTCCTATTTCTGAGATCTCTACTACCTCTATTTTCAAATCCCTAAACTTCTGAAAAGTAAATCTAATATAAGACTGGTTTGGTAATAAAAACAGAAAATATTTCAAGACCTTTTGAACTATTCAAGTGTATCACTTTTTTCTTTGCCAATTTCTGTTAGAGTATTATAATCATGGAGTTAACATTCCCCCTCCCCGCAAAAAAAAAAAATCAGGGACCAATCTGCACACCCCACAGTGCCCAGAGGGTAATATGCCAAGTCTGTTAGGAAAACACCACATATCACATATAAGAAGAACATATATGCTGTATGCTGTTTATTCCAATTACGGGAAACATACCACCAAATGTTTAGCTGTAAGCATCACCCTGAAGAGCGTGAGAAACCTATGTGGAGCCCAACATGGTCATTTCCCCCCAACACCTACCACTTCTGCTCAGTGGGTGACATTAGCATGAAGTGCTCACTTGCCCCAACTTCAATTCCCATCTTTAGTTATCATTACCCATGCTCACTTTGGCAGCACGCACACTAAAAAAGTGATCATTACCTGAATTTCCTACATTATATGAATACATGGGCATTTATGGACATCTTTGTCATCTGCATTATCAAAGATGGTCAACTTTGAAACTTCACTATGAACAATCTAGTCTAGATAGTGGAGATGATAATTTTTTTTTTTTTTTGCTTTGTTTTTTGAGACAGGGTCTCGTTATGTAGTTCAGGCCAGCCTTGGACTATGTTGCCCAGGCTGGCCTCGAACTCAAGACGATCTTCCTGTCTGAGCCTCCTGAGTGCTGGGATTAGAGCTCCTGAGTGCTGGGATTAGAGCTCCTGAGTGCTGGGATTAGAGCTCCTGAGTGCTGGGATTAGAGCTCCTGAGTGCTGGGATTAGAGCTCCTGAGTGCTGGGATTAGAGCTCCTGAGTGCTGGGATTAGAGCTGTGCATTGCCATGCCCAGCATATTTTTCAGTTATGGGGTTCACTTGTCTCCTTGGAGACATTTTGACTTTTTTTTAGTTGGGGGGTGTTGGGGATCAAACTCAGGGCCTTGTACTTGATAGGCAAGCACTCTACCATTGAGCTAAATCCCCACCCCACTCTACCCCCTTGTTTTTATTTTTGAGACAGGGTCTCACTATGTAGTACAGGGTCTCACTATATAGTTCAAGCTGGCCTTGAACTCACAACTATCATACTGCCTCAGTCTCCCAAATGCTGGGATTACAGGAGTGCACCACCATGCCTGGCCTTTGACCACTTTTAGAGGGAAGTCTTATTCTCATTATCCTCTACTGCTCTGTTTTACATCTCCATACACTTAAAATCTATAACCATCTCATTCATTTTGCCATTTTAAAAAACTGCCTGTCTCCCTCAAGAGACTCAGAAGCTCAGGGACTGTCTTGTTCACTGCCCCATCCACCTGCAATAGTCAGGCACACAAGGGATGCTCAATTAATATTTGGCGAATTAAAAAATAAGTGGAAGACTGGGGATACAGCTTACTGGTATTTTGCCTAGCATGCACCAGGTCCTGGGTTCAATCCTTGGCAAAAACAAACACCCACATGCGCAGAATTGACTCCCTTGGAAAGCCCACAAGGTCCTGTATCCTAACGAAACACTTCAACTTCCTCTCTAGGCTCAGGAAACTTTTTCTCTATTTTCATTAAGTTAACATATAAACTGAGTAAGGACAGTGGTTTTACTCTCATCACTGATAAACCTACCACACTATAGTTTTCACTCTTCTTTGACAGGCATTTCCTTCAGCAGAATAATGACTGGTGCTTACCCAAATAATCGAACACAAAATTGTGAGGGAAAGACTTCAAACATTCATTCACCAAAATAAAGTTTAACACATTTGGATCAAAGCAGGAAGCCAGCATGGCTAAGAGTTGTCAGCTTATTTCTGCTACTTATGGGAAATGAACATCATAAAATGCATTTAAACTATGCTTTAGGAAGTGACTAGCATTCAAATTCTCACTACCAGGCTCTTCCAATGAAGTCAAAGGAGCTCTACGACGGCTCACAAACCGGAGCTGGCTTACTTATCTTTTTGGCATTGATACGTGTTTTAACAAATTCTCAGCAGTTCACACAGGAGGCTCATTTAGTATTCTGCTGGGCCTTTACCTTCTCTTATTTTCCTGGCCATCAACGAAGACTTGGTCTTCTTCCTCCACCATCCTTTTCCTCCTCTCTTTGAGGGCATTAAGTACGGTCTCCTTTGCACATGGGTCTGGGGCATTACTTGATGGTGAGGACAGTGTTGAATTGATTATCTGCTCAGACCTGCAATGAAAGACAACCTTCTAACAGTTCAATATAGTAATGACCATGCCACACAGCACAGACTTCAGTCACCAGAAGCCAACCAAAGAGCAAAAATATCATTTACACACTCACAGAGATTGCCAAAAGCAATGAAAGCTACTGCCAAGGGCCAAAAGTATATGAACAGATACAAAGAGGGAGGGTTCTTCCAATGATACTCACATGGGAGCACGAGGTGGTTTGCTATCTGGAGGCGCAATCCTCACAGTCACTGGGCTACACACCATCCTGGAGTTACGAGCAGAGAGCACAGGCTTCTTTTGACAACCGTTCCAGCACACAGTGGGAAGCACCCCCAGTAAGGAATACTGGGCTTGCTGGATTGGATAATGTCTTCGAGGTGTTATTACAAACCGATTGGATAAAGTCCCATAGTCCCTGCAGAGAATGGAAGACATATCATGGAACCAAAGAAATTTAAGAGAATGCCAGAAAAGGTAAATGGTTAAAGAACCAGCAAACTTAAATCTCTTTCTAAGCGAAACAGAACACAGTAGTTTTCATGGCAACTTTCCCCTATTCCATCTAAGGGCAGAAAGTGGCAGCTGCTTAACAGCTGTCTCTACCAGACTTCAATGATTTCACAGGGAAACTGAAAACCTTGGTCACACAAGTACTATGGGAGAAAAGGAGGTGGTGATATGTGCTGGGAGGGTTTTTTCCCTTGCTTATGTGAAGTCATAATATGCATTTAAATATTTTCAACTCTAGTTCAAGTTCTTAACTAAATATATTCATTTCACCAATGAACCCAACATTTCCACCAATTTTTTAATATTCTCGTGTATCGTTCAGCTCTTGGGACTAAATGAAAATATGTAACTTGATCAGCTTTATCATCGAGTTCTTTCAATCAAAGAGGTATTTCCTGGGACATCTCTTTCAGCTCCATGGATATAACTTCTCTTACTGATCCAAAGACAAAAATGTAGCCGAATATACTATACGACTAAACTCGAAAAGATATTTTCAAAAAAAGACAAGACATTTTTACCTGATGAAGAGATTGTTTAGTATTCTGCTAAATGTAGACTGCACTATCAGGTACTTTTAAGACCTGGAAAGCAGGGCATGGTGGCTCTCGCCTGTAATTCCGAACTTGGGAGGTTGAGGCAGGAAGATCACAAATTCAAGCCCAGGCTGGCCAATTCAGCGATTCAAGGCTCAGCTGGACTACCTATCGAGCACCTGCCTCAAAAAAAGAGTACCGGAACGTAGTACTTTGGCAATGCGTCTCATCCAAACAGTAGAGGAGGGCAGAAGACGCCTGACATACACAAAGGTTTTCTTAAAGAGGTCAAAAGCAGAGAATCCACTTTGGCCTCCAGGAAGAAGAAAATCAGATTTAGAAGTCACGTCCTCGGCCAGTCCACCAGCAGGGGTGGCCGGGAAGATCGACGGGGCTTACCGGTAGGAAGGCCGCCGGGAGGGTCGGTGGAGAGGGGTGGGGAGAGAGGGGTAGACGCGGTGGGCGCGCCGGGCCAAAGGGGCGGGCGGCGGGGTGCAGGCGCGCTGCGGGCGACCGGGCCTCTCCCGCCCGTCCCCGCCCTCGGGCGCGGGCGCGGGCTGCGGCGGGCCAGGCTTGCCCAGGTAACTGCTCATGAGGAGCAGCTCGGCGGGGTCGGGCCCTTCGAGCGGGGTCCTCGGCTCCAGGAGACTTCCGTTCGCAGCCGACTTGGCCGGAGGCGAGGCGAGCAACGTCCGGTGGGGCCGCGCGTTCCGCACGAGCGAGGACAAGGCGCGCGAACCGCGGTGCTCACGACTCAGGCCCCACCAGGCCGCGGTAGCCCCCACGGCCAGCCAGGCCAGCGCCGCCGCCGCGGGCACCACATACAGCACCAGGCCGAGCAACGACAGGCCGAGCAGCGCCGCCCCGGCCGTCCCGCCGCAGCCGCGGCCACGGCCCCGGCCGTCCCGGGCGCTCGCTATGGGCCGCCGTCGCTCGCCTCCTCCAGGCGCCGCAACCGCCGGAGACATCGCGGCTCCGCGCCGCGGAGAAGGCTTAAATATCCCAGCGTGCACCGCGCCGCGCGCGTCAGGGCGCGCCCGATACGTCACTGCGCGCCCGATACGTCACTGCGCGCGCGACGCCCGGTAGACGCGGCTGCCTGGCGACGCTCGAGACTGGACAGCTTTCGAAAATTGCAGCCTCTAGGGCACCTGGCCCTGAGTCTCAAGGTCTCCCGCGTGGCCTTCGCACGGCCCTGTGGGAGAGTCGCGTTAAACAGGAAAGCGCCTCCCACGTGTGGCCGCACACCTATAATCCCAGCACTCTGGAGAGCTGAGGCAGGAGGATTGTAGGTTCGAGCCCAGCCTGGGCACGTTAGCGAGACCTTGTGGCAAAATAAAAAATAAAAAGGGCTGCAGACGTATATTCAATAGTCAATTCCGCAAAATAAACCGAGGAGCGCCGCTGTATACATAATTCTCCATATTTTAAAGGGTTAAGATAAATAAAGGAAATTTTTTTAAAAAGCAGCGGAGCACAGCACGCATAATTCTCCATCCATCTTTTCTAGAGGTTAAACGCCCGGCCAGCAAAGTCTATCAGGTACTCGTCACGCTTGCTACCAGCGGTTGTGAGTTTTCTCTTTTACTCTGTTTTCTGCCAAAGTACACACAGCTGTCTTCCACTGAAATCATGAGGTCCAAGGCCATCACCCTTGTTAAATATGGATCTAGTTCCAACAAACGGCAGGTGTAACATGAAGCTGCTGCTTCAGTCCCCAAATTTGATTTTCTATAGTACAAGTAATACATGGGACAATTACCTACCAAGCCGCACATTATAGTGTAGATAGCGCAGTAAATTTTGAAGATTTGTGATGAATCTAATGTTAAATTTGGGAGCCTGAAAGATCAGTGGTTGCCTAGGACGTGCGAGTGTGGTTGAGGGGGTGGAATAAAGATTGCTCATGGTTACATGGTTCTTTTTTGTGACAAAAATATTCTAAAACTGCATTGGGCTGATGGCTGTACAACCCTAAGAATTTAAACTATGTGGATTAACCACCAGTTTTAACAACCTGGTAGTCTGCCAATCCACACTTGGGCCCAGCTCAGCTCCCCTGGCCATTCATTCTTTGATTTATTCATCCTTTTGTTATTACATGTTAAAGAGATCAAAGGCAGAGAAAACAGGGTCTCTGAGGTTTAGAAGTTCTCAGTTTAGTAGGGAAGAAAGATACGTAAGAAAGTTACAGTTTGGTGTGCTAAGTGTGGTATTCGCTCAGAAAGAGAAGGAAGGAACAACAGAGGAAGGTGGTGTGGGAAATGCTACTGGATCAAGACGTCTTCTCGTTGGGACATCAGTCTTCTCTGCCGTCACACTTGAACTAGAACTCATGCCGCTGGCTCTCCTGCCTCCAGAACTTTGGACTCAGGCTGCAGCAACATCAGCGGCTCTCCTGTCTCCAACCTGCCAACTGTGGATCTTGGGACTGCGCAGCCTCTATAACACCCCTGTGAGCCCATCCATTCTTTACAATAACCTCTCTCAGTATTGTTCCATCTGTTGAGCTGTGTGTGCACAGAGGGGTATATCTGAGGATTACCAGACAGCAGGGACTACAGAGTTGAAATCTGAACACAGACCTTTTGGCTAGAACTCCCATCTTCCTGTAATTCACCAAAATGATGAACACACACACAGACACAATAATGAACACAAAGGGAAAGAGGAGAAGAATATGGTATATGTTCTTTAGGCCTTTTTTTTTTTTCCCTCTTTTTGGCTTTTTGAGACAGGGTCTCGCTATGTAGTTCAGGCTGTCCTTGAGCTCACTATGTAGCCCAGGCTGGCCTGGAACTCATAGCAATCCTCCTGCTTCTGCCTCTCGAGTGCTGGGATTACAGGTGTGTGCCACCATACCCAGCTTTCTCTAGGCCTTTTAGAAAACATGGTGGTGTTCCTTTAGGCACATCTATGCAAATGTATAAAAAGGGTGACGTTGTAGACCTCAAGGAAATGGGTACCCCGTGCAGGCATGGTGGCGTACGCCTGTATTCTCAGCACTCCAGAGGCTGAGGCAGAAGGATCGCTGCAAGCGAGAGTACATAGGGAGACCCTGGATCAAACAAACAAACAACTAAAAAAAAACAGTCCTCTGAATTGTAAGAATGGTTTTCTCGAGTAGGAATGGGGTACCCTCACCCCAGAAAAATACTTAAGAGCAGATTCTTATTGTACCCAGTTACTTATGATGTACCTTTACTCTTCACATTCAGTGCTTTTCTTGCTGAAAGATGTGGTGAAATGACTTATTGTGCGACAGGTTGGAAAATGGCTAAATATTTATGAAATCTTCATACTGGCATGGAGACAGTTCCTCTAAATCACTAGGGGAAAAAAAGATGTATGAAAATAAACAGAAGACAATCTACTGCACTGCAGTTAAACTAGGAAGAGTACATCACTTGCAAATGTATTACTATAAAATAACTAGCTTTTAGGGATCAGGAAATTTGCCTTTGAAGCCCTGTACTTTAAATTGTTTAACTGGGTGTGGTGGCACATGCCTGTAGTGTCAGCCCTTGGGAGGCTGAAGCAGGAAGATTGCTGCAAACAGAGCCAGCCTGCGCTACACAGTGAAAGTCTGTCTAAGAACAAAACCAAAAATTAAGTTGTTTATAGCACTCTAAAGAAAAGTGGAACACAGATACTGAATTTAGAGCAATCCTTGGAGAAGAGCGTGGCCAGGGGAGATATGGTCCTGCCAAGGCAGAGAGATTAATAAACGTGTCTTCAGGGTCTTTCGCATCCAGCTGAGAGAGCAGAAAGGTAAAAATGAGGACCATGGCCTAGAATAAGGCCCATTCCAGGTCTGTTCTAGTAAGATCTAAAATTAAGCCAGAACAAGGGCCTCAGGGATCTTGAGGTTCATTTTCACCATGTCAGAAGGACTTGGGAAACATGTTAGCTTGTCCACCAGACTGTAAAATATAAAACCAGACTAAACAACTCTAAGGCCATGGGCTAGTAATTATGTTGCCTGCTAAAAGAAAAAAAAAACACTGCACTTTAGGGCAGGTGTGTCCAATGCAGGGCCCACAGGCCACGGGCAGCCCTGGAACAGCTAGGAATGCAGCCCCACGAGATCGCAAACTTTTCACATAAGTGGTATTTTTTATGACTCAATTCCACAGTGCTCAAGCAACAACAGAAGGGCTGTGTAGGGGAGGGCAAGGTATGTTACAATTTAGTTAAGTTAAATTATGAAAAAACAGGCCTGAGGATTTAGCTCAGTGGTTAGGGTGTTTGCCTCACAAGCACAAGGCCCTGAGTTCAATCCCCAGCCCCACAAAAAAAGAATTATGAAAAACAAAAGAACTTTTGTTACTTATATACATTAGCTGTATTATATATTTTATATGCGGCCCAAGACAATTCCTCTTTGCTCAGTGTGGCCCACGTAAGTCAAAAGGTTGGACACTCATGCTTTATGGAAAGATAATAGACTCCAGAGCATTATTCACAATGTACATTTTTTTCTTTTGCAGTCCTGTGGATTGAACCCGAGGCCTCACGCATGTTAGGCAAGCGCTCTATCACTGAACTACATCCCCAGCCCCTCACCCCTGTTTAAAATTTTGAGGGCCTGGGATTTAGCTCAGTGGTTAGAGTGCTTGCTATGCAAGCACAAGGCCCTGAGTTTGATCCCCAGCACCAAAAAAAAGCCCCAAAACAAAAAGACCCCAAAACAATAACGACAACAAAAAAAAAACCACACAAAATTTTATTTTGAAAAAGGGTCTCACTAAATTGCCCAGGCTTGCCTCAAACTTGTGACTCTTCTGCCTCAGCCTCCCAAGTAGCTAGGATTACAGGTGCATATCACCACACTTAGCCACAGTCTACAACACTAAATAAAAAATCGTTTAGACATAGAAGAAGCTAGAAAATGTAGTCAGTCCATAGGGGAAAAAAAGCAGTTGACAGAGATGAAACCAAAATGATCCAATGTTGGACTTGGTCAACCAAGATTTTAAAGGTGCTTCATAAACATGTCTGAACACGCCAGGCGTGGCAGTGCCTGCCTGTAATCCCAGCACTCAGAGGCAGAGGCAGGAGGATCACTGTGAGTTTGAGGCCAGCCTGGACTACGTAGTGAGCTCAAAACCAGCCTGAACTACACAGTGAGACCCTTCTCAAAAAACCAAAAAATAAATAAATGAGTATGTCTGAACAATTAAAAAAGATAATCTTAATGAACAGATAGGGAATATAAACAGAGAAATAGACATTATAAGGATTAAACAAATAGAAATGCCAAAATTTTTAAAATACAGTGATTGGAACCTAAAAATTTACTGGCTAGACCTAACAGCACGTTAGAGACATTACGATAAAGGCAGTGAATTTGAACACAGATCTGCAGAAGCCGTCTCATAATGAGCCCGTGTGTAACTGGACTCCCATAAAGAGAAGACATTCAGGAGTTAGGGGTTTAGCTCAGTGGTAGAGTGCTTGCCTGGCAAGCGCGACGCCCAGCGTTTGATCCCCAGCACCCCTCCCAAAAAAAGAGAGAGAGAGACATTGAGATTGAGGAGATTAATGTCCACATTTTCCAAATGTGAAGAAAAATAGTAAGATACACATGAACCTAAGCAAACTGCAAGCAGATAGAAAGAGAACTGTAGTTTCTCTTTAGAAACAAGGCAGCTGTATGACAATTACATGATTTACAAAAAAGTTGGGTTAAAAAAAAGCACAGTAACCACAAAATTCTATGTTCGGCAAAAATATCCTTGAAAACAAGTGTAAAACAAAGATATTCCCTTTAAATAATATCTGATAAATCATTCTTAATGGCTGTGCCTGGAGCCAGCTACACAGAAGGCCTGTTTTGGAGGAATGGAAATCCAGTCCTCAAATTCTGGTGAAATTGTAAGGTGGCTAAAATAGCCAAAACTATACTGGAAAAGAAGAAAGTTGGAAAATTTAGGTTTCTTGATTTCAAAACTTACACAAGATTTAACAATCAAAACAACATAGACTGGCATAAGGACAGATATACAGACCAGTAAGAAAAAAACTGAGCGTCCAGAAATAAACTCGCATATCTGTACTTTTTTAGAGCTTTTATTTTTTATTTAAAGGGAAAAGATACGATTGTAGGGAAGGAAAGAAGAAATAAATGAGAAAGTAAAAGAGGAAGAAAGGTAGGAGAGATTGAACATGAGACAAACACTGGAAGTTTAAGGCATTCAGCTGAAAAATTCCCTAATTCTTATTACGCACATATGTGTTCTACTTCCAACTTGAACTACCAAACTCTGTGGAATTAATCTTGGTTTCAGGAGAGCGTGAGGCAGAAAGCCCAAGTGGCAGCTTTTCACGTCCCTTTAGTAACACAGGTTAACAAGTTAAACCAGGTGAAAACAGTAAACCAAGCCACTCCCAGTGGATTTCTATTACAGTGCTTTTAGAAAATCCACCGTTCAGATTTCGTGTGAAATTTTTTAGCGAATTGCAGAGGGAAATGTCTACGTCCAAGTCCAAATGCATTCAGTACAGAGAAGTAAGTCTTTTCAACAGCCAGTGCTTGTTGGGGATTTAGCTCAGTGGCTAGAGGGCTTGCCTAGAAAGCACAAGTCCCTGAGTTCAATCCTCAGCACCAAAAAACAAATGAACAAAAAAACAGCCAGTGCTTGAGTAACTGTATTCACACGTGAAAAAGAATGAAGTAAAACCTTACTTCATACCATATATAAAAACTGACTAAAAAATGTTCTAAATATATGTAGTAAAACCATAGAACTCCTAGAAGGGGAAAATCTTCATGACCTTGGATTTCACACCAAAAAACATGGTGCACACCTGTAATCTCGGCACTTGGGAGGCTGAGGCAGGAGGACTGCCTCGAGTTTGAGGCCAGCCTGGGCTATATAGTGAGTTTAAGTCCTGCCTGAACTACTTAAAAAAAAAAAAAAACCAGAAAAAAGGGGGAGTGGGGATGTAGCTCAGTGGCAGAGCACCCCTGGGTTCCATCTCCAGTATCACAAAACTAAAATTGCAAAAGTCTCTGTTATGGTTTGTGTCTAGATGTCCCCCCAAAGCCTCATCTGGTCATAGATGAGGCTTTTTCAGAGGTGGCTGAATCTAGAGTGTGTGATGCTGGGATTGAGGGCGTGTGATTACTAAAATCAGTCCGCTGATTGGTTTAGCACCCGCCCTAATCTTAGCACCCTGGACAAAATATAAGGGATAGAAAGAGGCTTGTCTACCCCTTTTGTTCTCCCCTGTTTACCTTGCTGCCTTCTGCCTGTCTGCCATGCCACCCCGCCTTGGACCCAGGTGACTGTGGACTGAAACCTCTACAAACTGTGAGCTAAATAAACCTTTCTTCCCCTAACTTTGGGTGTCGGGTATTTTATCTCAGCGACGAGAGAAAAGTAGCTAAGACAGTCTCAAACAGACATACAGCATTTCCAAAGTCATTAAGTGGTTAAGAAGCATATGAGAAAATACTCAATATCATTAGTCATTGCAAACATGCAAATCAAAATGAAAACGAGTAACTACTTCAGTTCCCACTAGGATGTGGAAAAACCGGAGCCCTTAAACACTGCTGTGGGGAAGGTCTCATAGCTCCTCAAAAGTAAATGGAAAATGACCATGTGACGCCTCTGCTTGTACTTCTCAATAGATGCTCATAAAACACAAACAAGGGAAAGAAGGGACTCTCATAGTTTTTTATACTACATCGTGATTTTCATTAAGTTCTACTTTCTTTTTTTAAATTTGATTTTAGTGGTACATTTTAGATATACATAATATTCATCACAGAAAATTTGTACCTGTACATGATATATCTTGTGTCTACTTTTTTCCATTCTCCTCCCCTCCCTTCAACCCCTCTTCCCCTCCTTATTTATGGGCCTCTCATACTTTTGCCCTAATAGTTATTGCAGAATCATTCATAATAGCTAAAATGTGGAAATCCAAGTGTCATCAACAGATGACTGGATAAACAAATTGGGTACATACATGTAACTATGATGGAATATTACACAGCCTTAAAAACAATACATTTCAGATATATGCCACGAAATGCAGGAGACCTGAAAACATCTTGCTTTGTGAAATAAGCCAGATACTTGGAGGCGAACACTGTATGATTCCACCTATATGAGGTATCTGAAGCTCCAAATTCCTAGAAACAGAAAGCAGAACAGTGGTTAACAGGGGCTGAAGGGAAAAAGAATTTCAAAGGTATAGTTTCAGGTTTGAACAAAGAAAGTCCTGGAGATCTGTTTCACAATAATGTGACTATCCTAATACTACTCAAATACATGCTTAAAAATGGCTAAGATAGTAAATTTCATGTTGTGGGTTTTTTGACCCCAATTTTTAAGAATAGCAATGTATTATGAAATATATACCAGTGCAAAAGTAAAACACATAACAACAGTAGCATAAATGCCAAAGGGAAGAAGTGAAAGGGGAAGATTATTAAATTCTTATGCTATATATAGTATTTCTACTTATTACTTTAAGGTGGGCTGTGATGCCTTAAAAATGTCACTATAAACTTTAAAGTAACTATTACAATAACAAAACAAAGAATTGTAACTCATAAGTCAACAAAAAAGACAATGGAATAATAAAAAGCACTTGATTAATTCAAAAGAATGCAGGAAAACAGGGTAACAGGAACAAAAAGATACGTAGGTCAAATTCAAAACACATAGCCAGACAACAGAATCGAACCTAACAATATCAAGAATCACATTAAAAGTGAGTGTTCTAAACACTAACTTAAAAGGTAGAAGACAAAGCCAGGTGTGGTGGTGCACAACTGTGATCCTGGCACTCGGAAGGTTGAGGCAGGAGGACTACTGTGAGTTCGAGGCCAGCCTGCACTACATAAGGAGAGCCTGCCTCAAAAGAAAGAAAGAAGGAAGGGAGGGAGGGAGAAAGGGAGCGAGGGAGGGAGAAAAGCCAGTCAGCCAGCCTACGGCAGGATCTGGGGCTGAAGCTTGGTGGTAAAGTGTTAAAGTGTGTGCTCAGCAACACACACAATTACCATCATACCCAATGAAGAAAGCTTATTTGGGATAAGGTACAGATATCTACTTTTTCTCAGTTCTGCTCAACATTATCATGGCCATAAAAGCAAAAAAATGAATTAAATGACAAGTGATTTCAAAAGGAAAAAATTAAAATGTTTTTAACTTGTGGATGACGTGAAGAAACCTTACTAGAACTAATGAGTGAGTCTGGCAATGCACTAGGAAGAATACGGTCAATATATAAAAATTATTCTATTTCTGTATCGAGCAACAATTAGAATTTTGTATTTAGAAACACAGTGTTAGTTATAACAGGATAAAAACGCAACAGAGATGGGCTGGGGATTTAGCTCAGTGGTTAGAGTGCTTGCCTCACAAGCGCAGGGCCCTGAGTTCGATCCCCAGAACCAAACCAAAACAAAACAAAAAAACAAAAAACACAACGGAGATAAATTTAACAAAACATATGCAAGATGTGTACACTAAAACATTACACTAAATCCATATATTTTCCTAAATGGTACTGGGGATTGAACCCAGAGCCTTGTACTGAGCTACACCTCCAGGCTTTTTCTTTTTTCTTTCTTTTTTTTTTTTTTTGAGACAGGGTCTCACTAAATCGCTTGGCCTGGGCTCAAACTTGCAATCCTCCTGCCTCAGCCTCCCAGCATGCTGGGATTACAGGTGCGTGCCATCACACTTGGCTAAACAACATTTTTACAGAAACAGAAGATCTCAATACATGGAGAGCTATATCATGTTCATGGATTGGAACACAACAGTAAGCGATCCATCACTCTCATTTTGATCTATAGATTTGGTGTAATTCTGATCAAAATCCCAGATTTTAATTTTTTTTTGTAAAAATTGACAAAGTGACTTAAATCTCATGTACAAAGAACTCAGAATAGCCAAATAAATTTTGAAAAACATAACAAAGTTTATTTCATGAACACAGCAAGCTACAGTCATCATGTCAGTGTGTCTTTATAACAAAAACATGGAGTCCCTCGGAAGAGACCCTCAGCAGGACACCGCTGCTGCAAAGGGAAAAGGGCTGGAGACACAGCTCGGAAGGCTCCGGGTTCAACCCCAGTACCGTTCAGGAAAACACAGATGTAGTGTAATGTTTTAGTGCTCACATCTGAAAAAGACTAGGCAACCAGCTAATCTTCTTCCCTGCACCAGCCCCACTGTGAGGCAGCAGGAAGCTCTGGACATACTAGTAATTTAACGCTGAGTAACCCATTAGCCAAAGCAGCGGGTTAAACCAGAAGTATTTATCATCTCGGGAATTCCAAGGCGATGTACCGGTCAGGACCTCTCCCGCAGTGACTGCCAAGACGCCACCCGGGCGGTACCACCGAGAGGCTCACCCTGGTTCTGGGGCAGCTCATTCCAGTGTTGCTGGAAGGGGACCTCGCGTCCTTGCTAGCTGTTGGCAGAAGGTCTCGGTTCCTGGCCACGCAGACCCCTCCAAGGAGCTGCACTTAAGAGTCCTCACCACGTGGCAGGTGGTATTCCCCAAGGTGACTGACCCAAGCGAGAAAAAGAGCAAAGGAAGCCCTAACTCCCTTTATGCCTCCATCCCGGACATCACAAACTGTCACTACCAGCACATTCTACTCATTAAAGTCAAGTCTTATGCCTCAAGAGGAAGAATCAGTCTCCATCTTTTTTGTTTGTTTTGAGACAGTGTCTCACAATGTAGTTCAGGCTAGCCTTGAACTTGCAGCAATCCTCCTGCCTCAGCCTCCCAAGTGCTGGGATTACAGGTGTACACCACCATGCCCAGCTAGTCTCCATCATTTGAAGGGAAGAGTATCAAAGAATTTATGGACAAATGTAAAATGCCCACATTATATATTCATTTGGAAAGAATGAACAACCCCCAACTCATACATATACAAAAAATTCAAATAGGTCATAAAACTACATGTGAAAGTTAAAACTATAAAACCATAGGAGGAAGCCAGGCATGGTAGTGCACACCTGTAATTCCAGCACTCGGGAGGCTGAGGCAAGAGGATCACCACGAGTTCGAGGCCACCCTGGGCTACATAGTGATTTCAAGTCCAGACTGAGTTACATAATGAGACTCTGTCTCAAAAAAAAAAAAATCTAGCTGGAAACGTAAGAGATAATCTTTGTGACCTTGGCATAGCCAAAGACTTCTTAGAGCACAAAAAAAACAATTAAAAAAACCCTCAATGTTCTACATATATTAATATGGATAAATCTCAAAAATTTTTGAGTGAAAAAAGCAAAGTAGCATAATGATACATACCAAGTTAGAGAGTACTAAACATTACATAAATGTAACAAATATAGTTATCTATCTATACACTTAGGATATAAAGCATGCATGGGAAGAAAACACACAACTTCAACATGATATCCACCGCCAGCGAGGGACAGAAAGATGAATAGCAAAAGAATTTCCATTGTAGCTGTGTTAAGAGATCTGAAACATGGCAAAATACAACACCAAATATTTACACACTTGGCAAATCTGAGTGATAGATATGTGAAGTGTTTATTAAATTATTCTTTGTGCATTTCTGAAGTTTGAAAAGCTTCATAATAATGAAAAACATTTCTAAAGGACCCAGTGGATTTGGCAATGGGGGGTTACTGGTGAACCTCAGTGGAGATGTCCCAATTATTATGTGTCGGGGATCATATGACCTGGGATCTGGCTGCCTACTTCCATAAATGAAGCAACACACACCTCTTGGAACATACACTGCCTTTGGCTGCATTTCCACTACACCAGCAGAGCTCAGTGGTTCTGACAGAGCCTCTGTGGCCTCCAAGAAAAATATTTACTACCTGGTCCTTTAAGAAAAAGTTTGCCAATCCTGGATTTGTATCATCTCCTGTCTTTGGCTTAATGTCCTTCTTTTTTTTTTAAATACTGGGGACCTAGCACAAGGCCCTGAGTTCGATCCCCAGCACCCTCCCTCCCTTGAAAAAATACTGGGGAGTAAACCCAGGGCCCTAGCACTGAGCTACACGCTCGGCCTTTTTTTTTTTTTTAATTTTCATAGCGTCTAAATTGCTAAATTGCCCAGGGTGAACTTGAATTTGCAATCTTCCTGCATCAGCCTCCCAGAGTGCTGGCATTATAGGCATATACCACCATGTCTGGGTGGTTTAATGTTATAAAACACAGCAGACTCTAAAAATATGTGCTACTGATCATCCTGCCTTCGTGCTGGCTAGTCCATCGATGTTAGGTGAGCTTCTAATAAATGCCAGGGGACACGGCAGGTGCTGACTGTATTTATAGTCAAGAAGACAAGGTCTGAATGCTTGAATCTTCTTGGTTCCTGAGACCCAGGCGGCCCTAGGGCGGGATCCTCCAGGGCTTCATCGAGCTGCCTCCCACTAGAGGGCAGCCTGAGGCTGTCTGCATCAGCGCAGGACCATCAGCCCCCATGGAAAGCTGTCTGCAAAGCTCGGAAGACACCGTGCCTGAGATCTGCATCTGCCCACTCGGGAGTGAGGGTAACACACTTATAAAAGGGTCACACGCGGGTTTGGAACTGGTGGCTCCTGTTCCTTCACCGTCTCCCCTCTTCCTGCAGCAGTGGAGTGAACCACTACAGGCACCACCTGGAAGTACGGAGTGTGGCAGAAACAATCAGGTTCTTCTCTCAGTGACAGAGGGGTCCGTGTGGGCAGGCAGGGGAGACACTGGAGAGTGTGGGCCAAGCACATTCAGAGGCAGAGCCACCCACGTGACGAAACATATAAACGTCTATTCACGAATTCTCACTCTTTGTGCCACACAGGATATAGCAATAAACCCTATGAGCAGAGTATCTGCCCTTAAGGAGTGTATCATAAAGACAGAAATCAAACATCAAACAAACATAAGTGTGCCATGTGTTCCAGAGAAGTAAAGACTGTGTGCACAAGAAACGCAGTGGCCTAAGACAATCATTTTATTATGGTCAGGATTCTGTGACTCCACTGGGACTGGCTTGCTTCCTCCCTACAAAGTCTAAGGCCTCAGCTAGGAAGAATTGAAGGCAGGAACTGGAGTCAGAGGCCTCTGTATGCCCAAAACTAGCAGCTGAGGCTGGCTGTCTGCTGGGACCTCAGCTGAGCCGCGGGCTGGCAAGCATTCCAACAGGAAAGGGAAGAGGTGCGGTGTGCTTTTGCCTTCCAGCCTGGGAATCCCACGCACCGCTCTGTCCTACTGTACTGCTCAGGCATCAAAGCTCACAGAGGTTCAAGGGAGCAGACACACCTTCTCTCACCTGATGGAAGAAGCATCCAGGTCGTGTCCAGGTCATACTATTAAAGGAGCACACTTTGTCTGCGGGGTCAGCCAGCAAAGGCTGCTGGGAGGAGGTAGGATCTTCGACTGAAGGGTGAGGGCCTACAAGGAGGCCAGGGAAAGAGCTGCAGGTGGAGGATCAGCAGGTGTGGAGGCTGGTGTGCTTGCACTGCAGGTCTGAGAGTGACCAGCCACAGGGGGCGAGTCCGCTCACCTGCTCTGAGGCCAGGTCTCTAGGAACAGATGCAGCCTGCACTTACTGGTGTCTTAGGAGCAGGGAGGTGGAGGGGACTGTGGCAGCCAATCGCCACTGACAAACTGGCGAAAATGGGAAAGCTGTAGAGTTTACTGGCTGCCAGCCCAGTCATATCCAGACACAGTGAGGGGAACCTGGAGAAAATGACTGTGTCATGGCTCCTCTGGCCTCTGCCTACTCCTCCAGGTGCCCGAGGCAGCTCTGGGTGAAGACACTGCAGGAGGCATAGCGACAACACAAGGCTGGTGGGCAGCCCAGCAGGAAAACCCTGAAGTTCCTTTTTCTTAGGCATCTGCTACCTCCTACTATCTCGCCCTCACCCTTGAGTCAGATCAGTGAGAGAATGAACTTTCTCCTTTAATACCTTGGAACGCAAGTGTTTTGAGAGACTGATCCTTTCTCAAGAGTCAGATCCAAGACTTTAAACTCAATGCTGAAAGCTGGGTGTGGTGTCCCATGCCTCTAATCCCAGCACTCTGGGACACTGAGGCAGGAGGATCTCAAATTTGAGTCTAGTCCAGGCAGTTTAGCAACTGAGCAAAACCCTGTCTCAAAATAAAAATACTAAAGGGTTGGGGATGCAGCGAAGGCCCTGGGTTCCATTCCCAATACTGAAAAAACAAACAAACGAAAAACAATACTGAGCATCAGTATGCAGGTATTAACACACCAGACAAAATTATAAATGTGACGGGAGACAGTCATGAAGGACACTGCAAAACAGGTCTGGATCGTTTCCCACATCTTCAGTCCACCACAACCTGTGACACAGACGACAGGGACACTAAGCTATCCTCCTGCTGATTCATGCTTCAGAGTTGGCTGGCCCTGCTTCCCCATGGAATGCCTTACTCGCTTTGGGAAACCTACTTAGTTTTTAAAACCCTGCCTAACTGTCACCACCTCAGTTAAGCTACCTTCAGCCCAAACACATGACCCATCACCTTCATGTCCCCACTATACCTTGTACAGACTATTTTCATTACACTCAGTCAATTTATTGCGCTCACTCACATATAGATCACTCCCCCTACTAGCCTGTGGTCTCTGAAGCAACAGACTGTCTCACTTAGCCGTCAGCCCTTGACACCACGCATGGCTCACGGTGAGCACCCCATGAATGTCTGTAGACTCCTGTAGGCATGGGGATTCCATCCTCGCTCGGAGGCTAGCAGGAGTCTGACTCCCCTACTATGAAGACAGGGCAGCTTAGGTTGTCTTTTACCAAGGCAGAAGCAATGGCAAAATTGAAGGCTACCACAACTACCACCACTGTGCACTCTGTGCCGTGTGGGACATGTGATCAGCTATCTAATCTTCCTGCGGGGTGTGGTGGTGCACGGCTGTAACCCCAGCGCTGGGAGGCTGAGGCAGTTCAATCCCAGCCTGGGCAATTTAGTGACCGAAGGAGACGCTGTCTCAAAATAAAAAATAAAAATAAGGGCTGGGTTGGAGCTCCCTGCGAAGGCCCTGCCCTGGCTTCAACCTCCAGTGCCACGGTGGGGGGCGGGGGACAAAAGCGACACACACGATCACCCCCCCAAGTGCTGGAACCGCCTTTTCATTGTGACATTCTTCTTTCAAAACAAACTCATAACGCTCGGCGTCCACCAAGACCTCCACCGCAACCCGGCGACCTGGCAGAGCTGCCCTCGGGCCCTGACAGCGCGGGAAGGACTTACCGTGTCCCGCCATGTCCCACAACCAACAGCCCGGTCCTGGCAGCTGCGGCCACCGAGGCCCCAACCTGTCCTGAGTCCGAGCCTCGAGGACCTGCGCCCAGCCTCCACCGTCAGCTCGGCCCCGCGACGCAGGCTCCTGGTCCCGACGTGCACCGCGCGTCTTACGTCACTGCGGGCCGACTCGCGTGAAAGCAGCACGAGGGCACGTTGCCCAGCAACGCGGCTGCCGGCAAAGTGCTGTGAGTCTTCGACTGGAGCGAGCATCCACTCTCTTCCTTCACTTTGAACTGGGGACCCAATCTGATTACTTTTCTCCGGGATGGAGGTATTAATTCTGTTTCAAGTACCCAGGGCTTCCTAGTGTAGTGATGTCCTTCAAGGCTTGGCTTTTTTGTTTTTTGTTTTTTTTCTTTCCTTCTTTCTACTTTGGTGCTGGGGATTGAATCCAGGGCCTTTGCACTGAGCCACATCCTCAGCCCTTTTTTATTTTGAGACAGAGTCTTGCTGATTTGCCAAATTGCCCAGGCTGGACTTGAACTTGTAATTCTCCTGCCTCAGCCTCCCGGAGTGCTGGGATCTCAGGCTTGTGCCACCATGCCCAGAGGCTTTGGCTTTTGGGACACCCCAGTCCCGCTCAAATTGGACCTGGAAGTTGCCAAGTTTTTCTGGAACTTCCAGGAAGAAAGCGTACAGATACGTTTAGAGATTACCCACGGGGGTTTGGTTTTTGTTTTGTTCTTTCAAAGTTAGTCGGTCATAAAGATCACCTGGAAAACTGCATGTTTGTGTGGAAGCCAAACCTTGTGGGCATTTTATTTAAAAATTGTATCTTTTTTCTATGTGCGTGCACTTGTCAAGGAGTGATAGTACGGTTCCTTGCTGTTCTCCAGGCCTGTTTGGACTCCGCAGCAGGAGAAAGCACATTGCCTGGTTTGGGGAGGAATTTCCACCTTCACAACCATTCTGTCACAGGACTCACCCAAACTGAACAGCTAAAAGCTGTTCTACTTTCAGGCTCTGACACATGTCTTCACTTGCCTATGATATATTTGGAGCTGAACCCAATCTCTGTTCCCCACTGTAAGGTTCCTGTCTTAATTACTTTCTTGTTGCTGGGAGAAAATACCTGACACAAGTTAAAGGAGGAAGGGTTTATTTTAGCTTACAGTTTGTAGAGGTTTCAGTCCATAGTTGGCTGGTTCCAAGGCAGGGCCGCATGGCAGAGGAACATCTCGAGGAGAAACAGTTCCTGGTGTGGCAGGCAGGAAATATCAAGCCTTCCTTTTTTCACTTTTATTCCATCCAGGCTGCAAGCCTATTGGTTGGTGCCACCCACACCCAGGGTAGGTCTTCACTCTTCAGTAAATATGCTAAATAAGGGTTTATCCATCAAAATTTAATGTTTTGTGGTGTTAGCTATAATATCCTCACTGATTTCTAATGCCATCTCTCATACATTGTTCCATAGAGACAGAAAAGACATTGGTGGTTGTTGGGAGGTGAGGGTAGGGAGTGAATAAAAAGAGACTGCTAAAGGCTTTGTAACAGAGGTTGTGGTAGCACAACAACATGAATGTGTTGTCACGGATTATGCACTTTAAAAATAATTAAGCCAGGCATGGTAGCACATGCCTATAATCCCAGGACTCAAGGAGGCTGAGGCAGGAGGATTGCAAGTTTGAGCACATCCTGGGCAATTTAGTGAGAACTTGTCTCAAAAATACTAATTAGAACTCTTTTTTGTTTTGTTTTGTTTTTGGTGCTGGGGCTTAAACTCAGGGCTTTGTGCTTGCGAGGCAAGTGCTCTGCCACTTGAGTTAAATTCCCAGCCCTCAAAAATAATAATTAAAAAAAAAAAAGGCTGGGGATGTAGTTCAGTATGAAGGCCCTAGGTTCAATCTCCAGTACCACAAAAATCAATTATTCATTTGGTTAATTTATGTCATGTGAATTTCACTTCAATTTTTAAAAAAGCAGTGGTGGTGCACACCTGTAATCCCAGATGTGGTGGTGCATACCTGTAATCCCAGCACTTGGGAGGCTGAGGCAGGAGGATTGCCTTGAGTTTGAGGCCTGCCTGTGTTACATAGCGAGTTCAAGTTCAGCCTGAACTACATAGCAAGACACTTATCTCAAAAAAGAAAGAAAGAAAGGAGGAAAGGAAGAAAGAAAAGAAAAAGAAAGAAAGAAAAAGAAAAAGGCAGTGGAAATCTATTCAAAATTATTAAGGGAGGGAAGTGAGTGACAAGATTGGATTTAACTTTGGAAAGTTTCAATCTACTACTGTATTCAAGTATGGTTTGGCAGGGGCAGCACTCAGGTGGTAGATTAAAGGCTATTTAGATAAGAGTTGATAATTGGTGTCATATCACACTTTTGTTTAAAATCCAGAGAACAAAGTCCTCTCCTTCAGTTGGTATGCAAACCTTCTATAATCAGCCCCTGAATTCGGTCCCTCTCAGCCAGTGGGGTGGGGAGGGCTCTCCTCTCCAAGCAGCCCAGCCCTCTTTCACCACCATAAGCTTTGGTTAGGTCTCCCTGTGCTACCCTTACCTCACTCTTCTTTCCACCAACATCTGCTTACTCCTCAAGGTTTGGCTTCAATGTTGTTCCGCCTGGAGGCTTCCCCTGGCCTGCTTGAAAGGATTCGTTTCTCGTCACATCCCTCTTTTCTTGCATCTACCAGACTGCAAGTTCTGGGAGGGAGGAATGTGCCCAGCACACTGCATTTCTTATCCCTTAAACATGGTAGACACTGAGTCAGAATTGTGAACGGAGAGGAGAAATCCACATCTCCAGGATTCAGCGTTCTTATTTTTGTCCTCCTTCCAACACCACCTCCTGAGACTGCTTCTTAGCCTTTAAACGTGTTTAGTTCTTCTTTGTCCTTAAAACATTTTTTTGCTGTTCTTGGCTTTTTATTTTTATTTTTTGGCTTTTTAAAATTAATTTTATTGATACTTTTTTATATACATAATGATCACATTCATCATAGGGAATTTGTACCTGCACATGATACATCTTCATTCTTTTTTTTCCCATTCTGCTCCTCTCCCTTCAGTCCCTCTTCCCCGCCTTATTTATAAAAGCTTTGTTTCTATTTTTTCCTTTTCTCTTTTTTCTTTTTCCCTTCCTTTCTTTCCCCCTCCCTAGTTCCCCTTCCCATTTGAATATTTGCTTCCTATTTTACAATACATATTATATATTTTGGTTGTTATTTAGACTTTTCGTTTCTCACACCAGAGAAACAATGCAATACTTGAACATGTGTGTCTGATTTATTTCACTTAAGAATATGGTTTAAGGGCGGGGGATTTAGTTCAGTGGTTAGAGTGCTTGCCTCACAAGCACAAAGTCCTGAGTTTGATCCCGAGCACCAAAAGCAAAAAAGAATATGATCTCAAGGTACATCTATTTACCTAGAAATGTCTCAAGTTTATCCTTCTTTATGGCAGAGTAGTACTCTATTGTATTAAAAAACCCACATCTTTATCCATTCATTGGCTGATGGGGATTTGGGCTGTTTCCAAAATCTAGGTATCACAAACTGTGCGGTTATAACGTGGGTGTGCATATACCGCTGTGGTACGGTGCTTTTAATTCTATTGGGAAGATACCAAGAAGGAGAATTGCTGGGTCAAACGGAACCTCTAGTTTTAGTTTTTTAAAAAACCTCCATACTGATTTCCACAGTGGTTGCACCAGTCTACATTCCCACCAGCAGTGGAGACGGGTTTCTTTTTTTTTGCCATAGCCTGGCCAGCATTTGTTATTGTTTGATTTCTTGATAATAGCCATCCATTCTCGGGTGAGATGGAATCTCAGTGTTGTTTTAATTTGCATCTCTCGAACGACCAGTGATACTGAACATTTTTTCATACATTTATTTGCCATTTGTATTTCTTCGTTTGAGAAGTGTCTGTTCATTTCGGATGCCCATTTTTGGACGGGGTCTTTAAATTTGGGGGGTCTGAATTTGAGTTCTTTATATTCTAGATATTAGTCATTTGAGGTATAGCTGGCAAAAAGTTTTTCTCACTCTGGGTTGTCTCGTTATTGATTGCTTTTGCTGTGCAAAACCTTTTTCGTAAGATGAGATCTTGATGTGTATTTTAGAGCCACCATTCAGGGGTTCTTTCATAGTTAAAAATCCACTCACTGCACACTGAGGGCGGCGCGCTGGGCCCTCCACCCCGCCCGCAGGCTCGCTGCGCTGGGGCGGCTCCGCGTGGGCAGCCGGCGCGCGGGTCTTCCGAACGGCCTCGGCGGGGGCGCCCGGGCCAGCGCGAGCCTCCGCGGGAGGGCTGGAGCAGCGCGAGCCGCACAGCCTGGAGCCGCTCGCTGAAACAGTTTTCGAAAAGGCAACCGGCAGCTAAAGGCCGGAGAGGGCGGGAGGGAGCGCTCGTCGAGCAGTTACCGATTCTGCGGCCCGCGCCCGCTGGGCGGCCCGGTGGGCGCTCCGCCCGCCGCGGGGAGGGCTGCCCGGCCACCCGGCTGGGGCGCGGCGAGCCTTAGGCGGCCCCGCCCGGCGGCCCCACGCTGCGCCCGGCGCACGAGGCGCGAGGCTCCGGACTCCCCCCCCGGGCGCCGAGCCCCCGACCCGACCCCTCCGCCGGTGCTGCAGGCTCAGGACGCCCGGCAGGAGCTGGCCGCAGACGGCCGGAGAAGCCGCAGCCGCCCCTGAAGGGAACCCCTGGACCAAAAGCCGCCGCAGCACCTGGCCCCCCGGAGACCGAGCTCGGTTCTTCAAAGTTTACAGAAGCACGAAAACTCAAGACAAAGAAGTCTAGCAAGCCCATTGATTTCAGCCATATGGCTCTTTGGCCAGCACCAGGTGAATTAGTGAGCGCTGGCAGTCTCGCAGTGTAGCCCAGGCTGACCTCGAACTCCCGGGCAATCCTTCTGCCTCAGCCTCCTGAGTGCTGGGACTATAGGTGTGCGCCATCACACCTAGCTGTTACCTTTTAAAATTACTGCTTTATTCTCTCCTTTGAATACTGATAGATTTCTTGAAATAACATCTCATCACTTCTTTCTTTATGCTTTCTCATGTACATGTCTGTCTTCCTCCCAAATTTGGGAGGTCCTGAAAGAAGTGTGTTGCGGGGCATGGTGGCGCCCTCCTGTAATCCCAGCACGCGGGAGGCGGAGGCAGGAGGAGGATCGCTTTGAGTTCGAGGCCAGCCTGGGCTACATTTCGAGACCCTGTCTCAAAAAGCCAAAAAGAAAAAGAAAAGAACTGTCTTATTAATTTTTCCGTTTCCCAGTCTCGTATACATAAGCACTCAGCAGAGTTTGCTGAATTGACATAAACCTGGAGGGCAGAACTTGTGATATTAGTCATTTTAAACAACACAGGGACAGGGTAAAATGAAGACTCAAAATCTGAATATTGGTCCTGTAGGAAAAAATGGGTTTCATTAGATGAGACACAGAAAACTGGGTAGAAGTCTTCATAGTTCAGGTCTGATTTTGATTTTTAACTTAGGAACCGAGACTTTGTCTCACAGCAGTTGCTGACCGTCAGCCACCGTCAGGCTCTTTGTGCCCAGAGAGAGCAGCGTGACGTGGGTGAGGCAGAGGGTCCCGGAGCCTGTGTGTGAGCAGACTGCTCAGTGCAGACCTGGGCGACGCGGAATGGCAACAGGCAGTCAAAGCGGGGCAGGGGGCTGGGCGCTTGCCTAGCACGCAGGAGGCCCTGGGATCCAGCCCCAGCGCTGTCAAGGCGGGAGGTGAGAGGGGACATAGAGGAAGTATGGGGACTCTCTTGGGGTGACAGAGATGTAGTGCCAGGTCTCCGAATGTTCTCAGCTGTCTCAGTGTGTCAGAGAGGCAGTAGGCTGAGGCAGGCCTGTCTTCCTGGCCAAGACTCAGCAATGGCTGGCTGTCTGCTTCTTCCCGAAGCAAACACAATCTCCTTAGCTGGGGCCCCCTACCGTCCATACACTGAAGTGTGGCTTGTTTTTTGCAGTACTGGGGATTGAACCCAGGGCCTTCACACCGAGCTGCACCCCCAGCCCTTTTGTATTTTTTATTTTGAGACAGGTTCTCAGTAACTCACTAAGTTGCCCAGGCTGGGTTGGGACTTGTGATCCTCCTGCCTCAGCCTTCCAGAGTGCTGGGATGACAGGTGTGCGCCACCAAGAGGACACTTTGAGGTCTAAATCCCCAGTGAGATGGTGTTTGGAGGTGGAGTCTTTGGGAAGTGATCAGTAAGGACGCTGGAGCCCTTGTGAAGAGGGTTGGTGTTCTAATGAAACACAAGAGATATTCTGTCCATCACCCCACCACAGATACAGCCAGAAGGGAACAGAGCTCTCACCAGGAACCCATCCACTGGCACCTTGATCTTGGACTTCTCAGCCTCCAAAACTGTGAGAAATAAATATTTGCCATTTAAACAGTCCACTCTGTGGTATTTTTGTTACAGCAACCTGAATGGACCAAGACAGCCTAGTATTTAAATTTGTCTTTAGCTTGGCCACAACCTGCTTTTTAGCTTGTTTTGTGGCTCACAATTCTATGGTTTCACCAGAGTACAGACTTTTCCTAAATGCACTGGTTTGTGTTTATTCCTTCATGGTAGCCCCCCCTTCGCCCGTTCTCCTCTTCTTTCTACCTGGTGAATCAGACGGAGACTTCCCTGGGCGTTCCATCGGGAAGGGTCTCCACACCCCCACAGCGTCCACACGTCTCAGCACTCAGAGCACCGTTTCTCAGCACATCTCCCGTGCTCACCCCAAAGCACCGTCTACCCTCACTTTCCAGATCCCGTAGCCCCTGATCCTCCGACCTCTCAGGCTGCGCTAAGGTGGATGCTCCACTCGTTCTCCTTCTGAGCTGTGGTGTCAGTTGCCATGGTGGCCTTCACCTCTGACCCGCGTTCCAGGAGTCCCCCAGCCTCTTCCTGGGGTCTCCAAGGCAACCCGCTTGACAGCATCACCTTGATGCCCGCCGACTCTCCGCCAGCACCTCCTCCCTCAGGCGATGGGACCGCCAGTTCCACAAGCCAGAAAAATCTTGGAGCCCTCCTGGAGAGCTGCTCTCCAGCACCCTTCAACCTAAACTGACGCCTCCCCGTCTATGGCCACTCAGATTGTGCCACTTGTTGCTGTCCTTTGCCTGAGCCATTACAGCCGCTATCTTCTGGGTTTGCCTACCTGCTTCTGCTCCGTTTAGACCTGGAATCCACATTGCATTCAGAAGTCTTCGAAATGCAAATCTTGTCCCTCTTTTACTCATTTTGTCCCACCGCAGGGCCTTTGCACATGCAGCTCCCACTGCAAGTGAGCTTTCTTACCACCTTATCTACTTAGTATCTCCTCATCCTCTGGATCTTAGCTCAGTGTTAGTTAGTTCACTGACTGTGTCAATTTGAGTAAGAAACACCGAACTAAATTGGATCAGCATAGTTCTGGGTGTGGCTGAAGGAATTTACTGAAAACAGAAGACCCAGCCTGGGTGTGAATGACAGCAACCAACAGGCCTGCCGCCTGAAAGGAATAAAAGGGAAATGAAGGAAGTTTTACTTCTGTTTCTTCCGAGGAGCGCCAGCCTTCACCTTCACCTAGGACGTTGTCTCCTGGCTTCCAATGCAGACCTTTCAGCCTCCTGATATAGACTTGACGGGGCACTACAGTGCACTCCAGGCCTTTGACTGGAGCCTTCAGCTCTCCAGCATGCAGACAGCCCTATCGCACTCTTTCCCACCTGACTCTGTGAGCGGCCATCATTGAAAGCCCGTCCTGTATGTCTTGCATTCAGTCTGTTTCTCTACTAAGCACTTACTGATATACTCAGCTACCCTCTTTTCAAGGATGCTTTTCGGCAACTCCTTACAGGCTGCCAGCATTCTACCGGGATCCTTGGTGCTTGTAGTGTGATTCCTGCATTGCGCTATTGTTTCTCTCAACAGCCCGTGAGCTCCAACAGGGCAGAACCAAGTCTGTTTGCTTCTGCTGTTCCCCCAGTGCCTGATACGTAGGCAACTGATAACCATATGTGAATGCAATCTTTGAGGACGGAGCATAAAACCTTTGTCTCTGAAAGTTCAGTTCCTGCACAACGACCGGAGGCGTAACGTGTATGAAGTGTGCGATGCGGTGCAACAGATCCATCCGTTCACTCCCTAGTAATGGTTAGAGGTCTGCCAGGACAAGCGGGATTCAGACCTGCTGGCTTTAACTCATGGCTGGACCCAGTGTGCGCTCACTGCCTTCCTGTCACTTGCCCAGTTCCACTTTCTTCCTTCTCACCTCAGCAGCCCCAACCTCTGCCTGTAAACTATTAACCCTCTGCACCTTTAAGGGGCCATTAGCGTCATTCTGGTGGCCCTCCTGGAACTGGGGCCGGGTCGCAAGACCCCAGAGTCCCCTTGAGTGTAAGTACCAGCCCCTGGAGCACCTGTTCCAGGCTAAGAGCTGCTAGGGGATGTGGCCAGGGCTGCAGCACACCTGCAAGGCAGAAAAGCTCTGCCTGGAAGTGCTGCAGGCCCACCAGACTCAGGCCTGGACAGGACTTGGCCAATTTCTGTGCAGCTTTGTCAAAGCATGGGGCCCAGGACAGTCCTACTGCCTGGCTTTCTGGGCCCCTTAGCTTCACAACTGAGCTCCAGGAATGACCTACAGGGGTGCTGTGACCACAAACCATCCATTCTGTCAGAAGTGCTTCAGAGCAGGCAGGATGACCATGGTTACCGGAAGTGGAAAAGCCCAGCCATAGGCCCGTTTGCACTATCACTCTCCTCTGCTTTTCCTGGTTCTCTGATCTCCTTATAGACTCTAGTTTCTGGGTACTCACCTCATTCTTTCCTTTCTTGAGGAGTCACTTGGGCCATGCAGTGACTCCTGTGTACCAACTCCAGCCCTTAAGCATCTGTGTGTCCCCGGTGAGTCCTCTTATCTACGTCTGTGTGGCCTGCGCTGAGGTGGAAAGGTCACTATGCAACCCTGCCCCATTCTGTTAGCACCTCTGCAAATCCTCCAGTGACTATCTTACTTCGAATTCCTCCGTAATTAATAGCTTTTGTCCCCGAGCTGAATTAGTCACTTCTCACTTTAAGGCAGCAGGTTATGTTTGCATCTTCAGGATAAGGAGGGAGCAGCCACAGCCTGAGCCCTCAGACTTTATGCAGAGACCTGGTCTTCTGGATAAATCGGACACGGACACTCTGGCACTCTTCTGATCAGTCTCACAGGGTAATGCACAAAGCGCAACATGTATAGGAAGTTGCAACAAATGTTCCTAAGCTACAGTCCCCAAGACAAAGAGCTAAGAGGATTCCAGAAATCTCAGGACGCACCAGCAGGCTTTGCTCTGGAGCCCAGACCTCAGGGCCACTGCAACCAGTTATCATTACTATTCCCCATTGCCAGGCTGAAATATTTATTTGAAAAATTGAAAACACAGATGCAAGGTATTATACAAAGAAAGGTCTTAATACCATAATAAAAGTATTGTTGGAAGGAAACAAAAACCACTGGCTACCTGCCCTGGGAAGGTAGGCACTCAGTGAAAAATGAAATTTATTTTGTAGGGACTGTCCTAATGGAGAACTGGGGGAAGAGGTTAAAAACAGAAAAAAAAAAAACATTCCCAGCCCCATCCCTGCAAACCTAAATGTGAGTTTGTTGTAAGTTTGAGACATTTGTGTAATCTCCAAGATTTAACTACACCCCCTCGGTTTGTCCCCATGAGTGGTAATCAGCTTACTTTAGGGTCTTCAAACCTGAGGTAGCTGAGGGTCACCTGAAAGACATGTCTGGTGGGAAGATCTACTCTCAGAATCGGGCCAAGCAGCATCTAGCCAATCGTATCTCATGGCTTTGGCGCCCGGGGCATGGCGGGCAGTGACACCACTGGGTGTTGCTGGTCCTATATTCGGTCTGGACCTGGGAGACAAGGAGTGGAACAGCATCAGCTTTGCTGTGTCGATGGCTGGCAGGCTCCATGGTGGTGGTTTCCTAGGCTACAGGCAGTGTGGTTACTGGAGGACCCAAGATGGTAGAGAGAGGGGAAAGCCGCTCTGGCTGGAAGGCTTTCCTCAGCAGGAAGGATTCCCAGAGATTGGGAAAGGTGGTGGAAGGTAGCAAGACACTTGCCAGCTATTAAAGACCAGGGTGAAACGGGGCTGGGAGATCCCTCCAGACTACAGAGGTGACCAAGAAGCGAGAACTTCCCGGGTGCCAGCTGAGAAACAGCTAATCCTAAGAGGCAAGAGGCCAAAGCAAACGAAACTGACAGAACTAACATGTCCTTGAGGTTCCCGCGTCACCTGGCCTAAACCTTGTGTCTGACTTGGTAGCTGAAGAACTGCAAGACAGGATGCTCTGGACAGTGGTTCTTCCGGGCACTGGGTTAAGAACTTGCATTCATATGGGATCCCAGGGACACCACTGGGGGCAGCACAATCAGCAAATAATGTAAATAAGAGTCTAATTTAAACTCTGTGCTCAGATATAAAATAATCCCATGAAGGTAGGTCTCTTCCCCTATTGTTTCCTTATTACGTACACAAGCACCCTTACTCTAGTGGCATTAGAGCACTGTATTACAAAATTAAATATCAGACACAGCTGAATTAGAAACTCTCTTCAGTTCTAAACCAGGATTTTGTTGCCACCCTGCCTGATTAGGCCCCATCTATACCCACTCGGGAGACTCCAGTCACTAAGGAGACCCAATGACTCATTTAAAAGCTTGAAGGTGTGATTTCTATTTTCATTTAAGGTATTTCACCCCGACTCTAACACACTCATTTTTAGATGAGTCAAGGTAGAATAATTGAGAATGGCATAGTTTGTAATCTGAGCTATTATGGAATAATTATACATCTAACAGTGATATTTGTGTGACACGGAATTAGCCTATGCTCTGTGCCTTCTTGACTGTTTTATTACTCAGGCTGAGCCCAAAAGAGTCTTAGAAATGACTGTGGCGTCTTAGGAGTGTTGGTCACAGAATCCTAATATGCTCCAGGATGCTCAATTTCCGCGGTGAGTCTGAGTGGTTTAGGTATCTTTTGGAGGTGACTCACACTGACAATATACTCGTTGGCTTAAGTGGCAGAGATGGGCCAGGGATGCCACACGCTGCTCGTCTGAACTTTAGAATGGAGAAGCGCTGAGCACAGAGAAGCACTGAACAGAAGACTGGGTCGGCTTCTAGGGTAGATCCCTCCCGAGCCCAGTGTGGAGGTCCCGAGTCCAAAAATGGTCATCTGCATTTCTGGGAGACAGTGTTTTAAGTGTCCCGCTTGGAAAACACATGGACTGGGAGGGGGCGAGGGAGGTTGATTCACAGTGATTAAACAAGTCTCACAACCCGTCATGTAGCAAAACTCAGCCACGCTGCGATGGGCCCAGGTCCAAGGAAGTGCTCGCCTGCTACAACCTGTGAGCTCTAGAGATAAAGGAAGACGCTGTTTTTCCAAGATCAGAAGGTCACTTGATGTTAGGGTCCATTTGGGAGTGGGAAAGTGCTGTTAGGCTCCCGTCTCTAGGCAGCTGTGTCCTCTGTCCTTGTCCTGTCTGCAGGGCAGTGTGAGCTGGGAACACGTGGCTGTGAGGAGTCAGAGACAGTAGCCCCATTTCTTGTTTGCCTTGCCCCAGACTCTCTGAAGAACCTGCTTGCTTTTGGGCTCCAAGCCTGGAACCGCCCAGGGACAGCACCTTGGCTTTGTTTGGGATCCCTGACGACTGATGGTGGAGGACAGCAGTGCCAGGCTTGCCACAGTCGCCTGCAGTCCCGATTGCTCCAAGCGTCTGTGTTGGCTGTCACTGCTTAAAGGTTAGTAATAAATACGAAGGGGCCCCCACCAAGCACAGGAATGAGGGCCTGCTCTGGCAGGTCTGTTGCTTAGGTAGCACATGGAACTAGCTTCCTCAGCTTCCAGAGGATGCCAGGGCAGGCGGAGGGAGGAAGGACCCGGAAGCCCTTCTCATGCTCTTCTAGGGCCCTGCCTGGTGGAAGGAAGTGGCCCCTTCGATGTGGCGGAGGCGGTTCACCCCAGGGAAGGAGGGTTGCTACTCTTGCCAGCTCCATTCAACCAAGTGCTAGGGTGTGTGTGCTTGGTCACAGGAGCTGCTAGGAGAGGCGTCCCCGGGGGCCTCGGGGCCGTGTGCACCCTCTTTGACTCTGGTGTCTTCTGGCTTGTGACGGTGGATAGAGGTGTTCTGCTGGCATCCAGCATGAGGAAAGGCACTCGCTCTGCTTCGGCCTTCTGAGGAGAGCTGTCACCCGCCCCGACCGGCGCTCGCTCAGCAGAGGCACTCGGCGAGGAGGCGGAGGTGGAGCACCAGGTGAAGCCTGAGCAGTACCATGGCTGTGCGATGTGGGCCCCGGGGGCTCAGAGCTCCAGGGAGAGTTGGCTGTGTGAGTGAAACTTCCGAAATCTAAAACCAAAAGACTCAAGCAACCACCGTAAGAAGCAGTGGGAATCCGTGGAACTGCCAAGAGGGGAGAACTGCCTTGCTGTTCTCAGCCGGGACGCCCCCACGGTCCTGGCTGCACCCCAGGAGCGTCCTGGCTTGGAGGCCACCAGTCCTGATGCTCGCGAGTTTGTGCAAATGATGAAACGGAAAGACTGCAGGAAAAGGAACAGAAGAGGCGTAAGACCCTCAACAGCAACGGGACTGAAGAACCCCTCCAGGAAGGACACTGGCTGCTGTGGGATGAAAGAGTGGGCGGGGCCGGCCGAGTGGTCCTGTCCCCCTCTGGACCTGAGCTCGCTCACGGGCAGCACGGGGCAGCCTGGACGGACACCAGGGAGGGAGGGAACCCCAATCGTGGCTTCAAACAGAGAGGGCATCACTGAGGATGGAGTCTTTGCAGGGTCGTACGGGTCCTCAGCGCTGCTCAGTGGCAGTGATATAGCTGCCACTGGAACTCCAAGGATCTGTCCTGTGGCTGGGGACACAGACACACACACATGCACACAGAGCGGGTGAGGACTCACACTGACGGGTGGCATGTTGCCTCGCCTCTATTCTTTTTCAGGTACTGCTTCTTGCAGCGTAGGTGGAGATGCTTCTGTTCCTTAAAGACAATGATATGTCACATGGCATGTCACGCGTGCACATAGTCCTTGAACCAACACACACTGCCACCATGTTGGGCTCTAGCATACATGACAACCGTGATCATGGTATAACCATCTCTTTCCCAAGTTTAGTGTCTAGGAATCACTACACTAGATCTACGGGTGGTTTCTGGAGTTGGCCAAGTCCAACCAGAAGCTACGTTCTTGGTTGTGATCCAGCGGGCCACCTTGGGCATGTAAGAAATGGCACGCAGACACCAGGTGATGGTGGTCTCAGAGGCGGGGTGGGGGTCTGCCTTTACATTTTTGCCATCACGGCCCATCACTGGCTTGGGACAGAAGCTGTAATTTGCTTGGCCCTGCCTGCCAGCTCCCCAGTGAACACTATCCAGGGACTGAATTCCTGGGGTGCCACCGGGCTGGTGGCCTGCAAGGTCATGGCAGTGAGTGAGTGAATCCGCTGGTCAGTGCTGAGGTTCTGGAGAGTGACAGAAGACGCTTCTGACTCACTACAGGTTGCTCAAGCTTTAGGGTTAAGGTTGTTCACAAATGGAAACATTCTCTGCGAGGAGAGGAAGAGGAAGCGACCGACAGGTGTCTTCTTGTCCTATCCTGTGAGAGGGGATGCCGACTGTGCAGCTGCCCTTCCTCGCCATGACACTGCCAGTCCTCGGGCAGCTCACCTTCCTCCCAGCCCTCGGCAACGCCGGCAAGCTCATAGTGCTTTTTCCGAAGCTCTCCTAGTTTCTGACGCTCCTTCTGCAGCTCGTTTTCCAGCTCCAGCACCCTAACCTGCCGGGAAAGGAAGCAGAGGTTTCTTTTGATCAGCTCTTGCAGCCCTCCTTGTTTTGACTTAACCCTGCTCCTGTGTTCTTGATTTCTCTTTCCATCTCTGTTTCCATGGCTCACTCGCTCTGTGTCTCCATCCTCTTCCTCGCCTGTGACCCCAACTAGAAAGGGACAATGGGGACGAGCCCAGCTTCTGTCCCCTGGCAGTCACCATGTGGACAGTGCTCGGTTTAGCCTACTGTACGTATGTGGGCTCCAACCTAGCTGGGAGCCTTTCCCTTCAATCCCAGCCCTCTGGAACACCAGGAAGAAAGATGATGCTTCGGGTACCTCTGAGGTTATTATGACTCTAGGAAAAGGCACGGACAATCCTACTAAAGGAAGGGGTGGTTCTTGGCTAGCCCTTCTTGTCATCAATTTTATTTATTAACTCAAGAAATAGTTGCTGAGCGTCCATCGTGTGCTTTGCTACAGGTGCTGAAGACATGAAGGCGAACACACAGTGTCCCGAGGAAGAAACAAATGAACAAGATGATTTCAGACTAAAGGAAGTGACAGGGTGACATGATAAAGACTAAGAGTGGCCAGCCAAGGATGCTCTTGGGAAGTCATTTGGCCAGAAGAGCCCAGCTGTTCGGAGAACTGGGGAGGAATATTCCAGGCAGAAGAAAGAGCAAGAGCGAAGGCCCAGGGGCAGCAGTGAGCCCGAGGTGCTGGAAAAATGAGAGTCCCAGGTGAGGCGTGAGAGAGGGTATGCGAGATAACCTTGAGAAATAGCCAGCGTCGTTTGACCTGTGGCCTGTGGCTGGTAGGTGTCTGGGTATTATCCCATCAAAAGAAAGCCACTGGAAGGACTGGAGCAGGGAGGTGACATGACATCCTGTATGCCTTTAAAACATTACGTGGAGGATGAATGAATTGTAGCAGGTCACGACTGGAAGTAAACTACTAGGCCCAAAGAAGTGAGGTTCCTTTTTCATTTCTCAACTAAGCCATTACAGAAAATATAAGACATCCACAGAAGGATGGAGACAAGCACAGCACCTTCCCCTCCTCCACCACTCACAGCCGGATGTGTCCTGGCAACACCGCTGCCTTCCCACCGCCTGGCCAGGATCACTGAGGCAGACACTGGCACGTGACGGTTACAGGGCAGTGGCCAGGCAGTGGTCCAGCAGACGCACAGGGTGGTGCAGACAGGGGAGGAGACTCACAGAAGTGGATGGCTTAAGGCTAAGTTCTAGAGATCCAGAGCTGACAGGATCTGCAGATGGACTGGACATGGACAGCGAACCAAAGAGAGGAACCACAGATGACTCCTGGGTTTGGGGCTGGTCACCTAGATGGGTGGCAGGCAGGGGCACCGTTTATAGGATCGAGAAAACGAGGCAGGGACATGCTTGGGACATGTTCTGCTTCAGATATTTATTGGGCATTATGTGGAGACAACAAATAGTCAGTTGGATACATAGGGAGCTCAAAGAGAAGATCTAGGCCAGGGAGAAGAATTTGGTATTTATCAGGATACAGATGATATTTATAGTCAAAAAGAACTGGATAAGTCCACTAGGCAACAGTCCTGTTAGGATTTATGTTTTTTGTTGTACTAGGGATTGAACCCAGGGTCCTCACACACGCTAGGTAAATGCTGTACTACTGAGCTATGTCTCAGCCCTTTTCTGAATTTTTATTTTGAAACGGGGTCTCGGTAAGTCACCTAGGCTGGTCTCAAACTTGTAATCCTGCTCGAGTAGCTGGGATTACAGGCCTGAACCACTGTGACTGGCTTCTTTCAGTATTTAGCTGGGATCTGACCACGTGACTTCTCAAAGATGCTGAGAGACCCATATGGAGAATTTAATAACCTCTATCTGGATTTTAATCCAAGACTGATGAAAAGATAGCAGATTTTTTTCAAGAATCCCACTGATTCCTGTGTTGTATGGTCCAACTCTATGGAACCACGAAGATACATGGCATTGCCTTTGAATTACCATTGACATTTTAAACGTTTTTTTATTTTTTGTGGTTTTTTGAGATAGGGTATCGCTGTGTAGTTCAGGTTGGCCCCGAACTCACAGTGATCCTCTTGCCTCAGCCTCCTGAATGCTGGGATTACAGGCAGGCACCATCACGCCTGGCTGACTTATTTTTATTTATTTATTTTTTTGTTGACTTTTATTTTGAATTACCATTAAGTTCTATTTTTATTTATATTTTGTTGGCTTTTATTTTTATTTATTTTTTGACTTTTACTTTTATTTATCTTTTGTTGATTTTTATTTTATTATTTGTTGACTTTTATTTTGACCCATACACACTTTGTATGACAAGTTTTTGAAAACTATCCGTAGTAATGAGGCAGGAGATTAGGGCGTGGTAAAGTGGCTGGGCAGTGGGGTGGGACCTGTCAATCAAGCCAGGACACACACCGAACAGCGGTAGGACGGGCCAGATCTGACGACAGAATGGGGGTATAAAAGATGGTGGTCACTGGGCTCAGGGGCCACTCTCTTTTTTCTCTTGCAGCGGCCCTCTCTGTGTGCAGGGTGTATTTTCTTTTCTCACACTTCTTTTTCTTCATACACTTCTTTCTTCTTTCCTCCCTCCTTGTACCTTTACTAAACGTAAAATCTCAATGTTCTTCAGTTGTCCCACCTAATTCTTTGAACAGGACAAGAGCCTGGAAGGGACCCCTGGGCAGCCCAGTCTCTGGTAACAGTAAGACAAGTAACAGATGTGGGCCTTTAGGAGACCCCTAAACATGTCTAGAGGAGCTAATCCAAGACCAGTGGGAGAGAGTTCAGATTCTGATCTTTGCTCATCACCTCTCCCATTCCACCGAGTCTTCCAATGTCAGTAACATTAGTCCTGGGCTAGAAGGACCATCTGTGTTCAATTCCTACCAAGCTTCTCTCTCTCCCTGGCCTCTCTCCCTGGGAATAACACTCAGCTGCTGTCTATGCAATGGAGCTCTCTAGACTCAGAGATGGCAATGGGGCTCTTACCTGGGAATCCATCTCTTGGCGTTTGATCTGGGTCAGCGTCATGCTTGAGAAGTCCATATTGTCTGCAAGGACAGAAATAAGAAGGTCTGGTCAAATAATTTCCCTGGTTGATCTCCCCCAGGCAATGCCAATGGTTTGCTGGAATGCTTGGCCTGCCACGTGCCAACACATACACAGAAGAACCTGAGAGATGAAAAGGAAGGAAGGATGAAGGGGTGATCAGTATTTGCCCTCTCCAGGGGGTGACCAGGCTTAGAGATTTTCCATTTAGCTGTTTCTCTGAAAATCTACTTAGGGCCTGTCATTGTTGCAATATAAACAGCATGCTTACACGGTAGTCCACCTTAAGAGAAAATGAGTAAGTACACATGCAGAATAGATGAACGATAGGAAGGTGGGATCGTGGGGTAAAATGCAGATAGAGGTCAAACAGGGTGGAGGAGAAAAGCGGTACTTCCAGAAAGCTACCTGTCTCCTCAATCTGTGATTTGCCGGAAATGGTTGAGGCCACCACCCCTGCTGTGGCCTGGTTCACTCCCCGAGAGGCCTGCTGCAGCCGGGCAAGGTTGGGGCTGTCCTTATCAGCTTTCACCTGCCAGGACAACGCAGATTTAGGGTCACACACTTGGAGCAGCAAGGACTGCATCAAAGAGTTGGTCTGATGGTTCTTGACAAATAAATGAGACCCACTGTTGTTATCAATCGGTATCTTAAAAATTTCTGCCTGCAGAGTCCTCTCTTGGCATGTCTGTAATTTAAACAATCCTTCCTGGCTTGGGGTCTTGGTGGCCCCAAATTCTAGCTTTCTCACTTATTTGGTTAAACCGTCCCAGTTGTAAAAGGCAACAAAAAATACGGACAAATAAAGAATACTCACTGGGTGAGAACTGTGAAAGCTGAAAAAAGATTTTGATTGCAAGCTTTACACGGGATTAGCAGGGGCACTGGTTCAAGTTTAGAGACTAACAAGGCGGGGCAAATACGGGTTATATGGAATGTCAGAGCCACGCCAGGTGGCCTCTTTTCCCTGCCAATGAGTTCCTATCAGAGTGCTCTGTGATGCTGGGAGTACTACTTGGAGACCCTCAAAGGCCCCAACAGAAACAAGGAGCCACTGGGCACACAGGTGGTAAAGCTGGGGAGAGGGGGTCCTTGCTGGCAGACACTAGGTTGTTACAAGAAGGTGGTATTGAACCCTGAGGGCAGAATTTGGGACGTAACCTACCCGGATCATGGACATATCACTGTCCTTGGGGTCAGCCCCCTTGTCTAAGGACTCTAACCTTGCCAGGCTCTCTAGCATCCTGGGGACTCCAGCACGGTCTTACCTTGGATGCAGCCACAAGCTGGGCCGTGCTGGCAGCGATTTCATGCGAACACACCATCAGCTCCTCAAACTTCCCTCTACCTTGGACCACCAGGTCAGCAGCATCGCTGACAGTCAGGAGAGGAAAGGATGGACAAGGTCACAGGCAGCTGTACCCTCATGAGCCCCCTCCTACCCCGTGGCCCCGGCTGGACGGTGAGGATGGCCTACCCAGCTTGCCCTCTTGTGTTGCCCCGGGAAACCGAGGTCCCTTTCAGATTTTTAGTCCCACTGACTGCCTCGGCAATGGTTCGTCTCCAGGGGATGAATTTCTTTTTTTTTTTTTCCCTTAGCTATTCTCGGAATGGGGGTTGGTAGGAAGCCCTGGAGCCAGACACTTACACCATGATGGTGGCTCCCCAGCCCACAGCTTTGGAGGCTGAAATGAGTCCTTCGGTCCACCGAGAGTTCTTGGCATAAAATTCCTTAGGGGATGCGGTACCCTGTGGGAGTGAAAAATAGTAACAGCTGTTTTTCTGGAGTGCCTACGACATGCCAGATGCTCTTATATGTATCATCCTATAATGTCTTCACTGTCACTTTGATGGAAAGCATCATCATTCCCATTTTACAGATAAGAAAACTATGATTTAATCCCAGGCGTGGTGGTGCACTCTGGTGATCCCAGCACTTGGGAGGCTGAGGCAGGAGGATCACTGCAAGTTCAAGGCCAGTCTCAACTACAAAGTGAGACATTATTTAAAAGAAAAAGTAAAAAAAGAAAAAAAAAAAAGACTTTTTTTTGGATGCTGGGAATCGAACTCAGGGCCTTGTGCTTGCAAGGAAAGCACTCTAACCACTGGGCTAAATCCCCAGCCCTAAGAAAAAGTAAAGCATGATTCAGGGAAGCAAAAATATTCTTCCCGAGGTCACAGGGGACCTCAGCCTCCCAGGCTGCAGCTGTGCACACGACGCGAGGGAAAACAAGCAAAACTGACAGGGTGGACAAGAGGCCGATGGCAGAGGCTCTGTGAATAACGATCAGCCTGCGTTGCTGCTGGCAGGAGATGTGGCAGGGACCTCTGCAGGAAGTCCACACAGCTGGCCCACCCTCTTCATGGGCTACTGTCTCTGTGACCAAGCAGTCCTGGAGCAAAAATATTTTTAAAAAACAAAAAAAACTGCATGTGGACTGAAGAGGTATAGGTATTTTCTTGCTCAGGAAACACTACAGTGTAACAACTCTTCCTGCAGCATCTACACTGCAGCAGGTAACAGAAGTCACCTAGAGGTGATCAGAAGTCTACAGGAGGATGTGTGTGGGTTCTGTGCAAATCCTGTGCCGTTCCGTAAGCAGGACGGCAGCATCTACAGACTGCAGTATCCACTCGGGTCCTGGCGCCAATCCCCCAGGGACACGGAGGATGGCACCGGGTTTGTTCTTGGGACCTGCCAGTTTCCTGAACTCCTCACTTCCTCCTCAGAGGCCCCACACTGGCAACAGAAAAGAGGCTTCCACAGCAGGTCACCCTAGGGTGCGGGAGCTGGAGCCCGAAGCTGTGGCTGGCTGCCCTGTGATGCTGGCAGGACCCTGCTCTGTCCCACAGAACCTGACGTCCACGGGTGTGGCAGCTACGCCCCGAAGGACGGAGGATAAACCAGCAGCAGGAGACTCCAGAGGGTGGGGGAGCCATGGCTGACGGCCATGCATCCACCTCTGGCCCACACCCTGCTCACCCTGCCGCTCTCCACGATCTCCCTCTGGAGGTCTTTGGAGGCCACAATCAGGACCTGGATGGCTTGCATCAGGCTGGTACAGGAGCCGAGGATCCTGTTCAAAAAACACACAAGTCTGAGATACAGACCAAGAACAAACAGGATGGTTCCCTCTCTCATTTTTAACCGAGGCAGACTTGGGAGGGGACTGAGAGGCCAGGAAGGTGCCGAGGTATCTGGAACAGTCCAGGTGAGAGAGAAGACTGACCGGGGGCCTTCCTCAGAAGGAAGGGCTGAGCCATGACTCTCGGGGCTTCATCTCCCCACAGCGCAGATGCAGCACTGACAATGAAAGGCTGCCAAGTTTGACTCTAATGCCCCGATGGGGATGCAGGGAATAAGCCACAGCCAGGAACATGCTGTCACGGCTCAGACTGACCTTTCATTCACCTCCAACTTGACGCCGGTGTCTCCTGCTCTGGATTTGCTGAGCATTTCCTGTTTTAAAACAGCATGGTTTCCAGGGTTGGGGATTTAGCTCAGTGGTAGAGCGGCTGCCTAGCAAGTGCAGGGCCCTGAGTTCAATCCCCAACACCCCCCTCAACAACAACAAAAAAAGCATGGTTTCTACACGCAACACGAGAGCTAGGAACCCATCAACGCCCTACTACACTCCGGTCCGACCTGCGGTGGGTGCTGACAAAGCTGAGTCTAGACACCCCACCCACAAGCCGTGAGGGGCAGGGAGAGCCTGGGGCTCTCCAGGAGAGTGGAAGGCAGCTGCAGGAGGTCACTACGCAAACAGTGCAGGTCCTGAACTTCAGGCTTCCAGGCTGGAGTGCAGAGAGCACTGACAGTGATCACCAGGCCAAGAGGGGCGGCTGCTGCCAGCTTCAATAGGCCGGCACTCCCACCATGGTGGTAGTCTGAGGCTTCCACCAAAGGAGCAGTACGTGACTCTTCCAACGGTGGCCATGCAACTTTTTGTGAGATTTGTTACCGTTGAGTAGGGCTGCCATTCAGTGCCTCAAGGTTAGGATCTGTAGGATTGCCATCCTACAGAAATGGGATCAGAATCCTAGCCAGATGAATGTAACTTACAGAAATTATGCAACTAATAAGCAGTCAGTCTGGAACTTGAACCCGGGATGGTCTGACGCCAAGCATCTGACCCCTGGGGACACTGCTTGCCTTCCTTCAGTGAGGATCCCTTGTTTCTACTCCTCCTGGATGAAGTGGGCTTGCATGCAGGTTGTTCGTACAGCGGCTGCTGTAGCCTTCATGCATGGCTAAGACGTGTCTACGGGGCAAGGCTGTCACAGTGACACTTTAGAAGATCCTGTAGGATCCTCCTACCTCGATCCGGGCCGTGGCAGCTTCAATGGCAGCAGAAGTGGCGGCCATCTCCTTGTCCACGAGGTCCCCCAGCTCCTCCTGCTTGATGTCCAGGCCCCTGGGCAGCAGCTCCTGTGAACAGCAGACTGGTCACTCTCACAAGATGGCTGAGGTGGGAACCTTTCAGGAAGCCACTAGCCCTAACCCGCAGGGTCACTCAGCTGTAGCCTCTCGGGCCCTCACTGCACATTTGCACAGTACCAACTTCTTTCCTATGTGGAAGTATTTGAAAACCTTCTCAAACACAGATGTATCTTCCAACCAGTATGACCCAACAGTTCCTATTCCTGCTGCAGAGACGGGAAACCAAGGCTCAGAGAGGGAGTGTGTCCTGACCACAGTTACGCTGCTAATACAAGGGCAGAACAGAGATTTGAACTCAGGTGTGAATGATGTAAAACCAACGTAATGTGTGTTTGTTTGTTTGCAGTACTGGGGGCTAAATCAAGGGCCTTTGCACTGAACTACAACCCTGCCCTTTGTAAATTTTGAGACAGGGACTCACTAAATCACTAAGTTGCCCAGGCTGGGCTTGAACTCGGAATCCTGCCTTGGCCTCTCAGTGCTGGGATCACAGGCCTCAGACACTGCTCTGCTAAAGCCCATGACTGTGAAGCACATACTGTGTTATGCTTCCTGGAGTAAACGGTTTAAATAAGAATAGACTCTTCAACGTGCAATGTATACATGCATGGAAGCATTATTCAGTACCCCATTATTTTGTACAATTTTTTTTGGAGACAGGGTCTGACCATGTAGTTCAGGCTGGCCTTGAACTCACTACGTAGCCCAGGTTGGCCTCCAACTGGAGGCAATCTTCCTGCCTCAGCCTCTTAGGTGCTGGGATTACAGGCATGTATCACCATGCCTACCTTTTTTATGTACAATTTTTGTGCTTTTACGATGTTATCAGTTAAGGAATAAAACTTTAAAAAAAGAACGCTCATTTTACATTGGTCAACTTCAGGAACAGCTTAAGAAGCATTGCCATTTGAAATGTGGTACCTTTCAAACCCCCTTTGTTTCCTGCCTGTATTCTGTCTCTCTTCCTTCCTACCTTCTGCCCCCAAAAACCAACAGACTCAGGAGAGGATTATCGTGTCTTCTTTTTTAACCCTATATGGATGCACCCTGAAACAAGATATTGTAAAGTTTGAACGGTTAGGTCTTTGTATAAAAGAAATCACACGCTATGTATTTTTCTATGATTTAATTTTCCCCTTTACAAGGTATGCATCTGGTTCATCCTACAACCTTGGAATTTTATTCCTAGGTACATACTGCTTTAGGGCAGCGGTCGCAAACCTATGGCATGTGTTGTTTTTCTTTTAAGACAAAAGATGTTAATGTATGAGTTGTTTTTTCTAAACTGAAACCTCAGTATTGAGGTTTAATGCGGTGCTGGTACTTTGGGATACATAAGTGGGTTTTGGGTTGCAATCTGGACAGTCTCTAAAAGGCTGGCCATCACCGCTCTAGGGAATCTCTTCCCACGTGCATCAGGAGACATGTACGTGAATGATCACGGAGATGCAGTCGTAATGGCCTAAACTGGATAAAGAGCCCAAATGTCTATCAACAAAAGAACAAATATATTAAGCTATCTTCATACAACAGAATATTACAGAGCAGTGAAAATGGATATATCCTCATGGTTAAATCTCACCTACAGAATACTGAGTGAGAAGTCAAGAGGTAGAAGAATATACACATGATTCCATTTATATTGTCTATAACATGTAAAAGTAACAATGTATTATTTAGGGAGGAAAAGAGGACATAGCCTTTCTATTCCTCTGGACTTGTAGTAGATACTCTACCCTCCATGTCCTTAGTCATCACATTCCCATATTCTAGTTCCTAAAACCACTGCCACACTTTGTGTACTTCCTTCAGATCTGTCATCTGGGTCACTAATTCCCCCTTTAGCTTCACTTCAATCTCTTATTGAACTCTAGATTAAGTCATTACTTTTGTATTTTTTTAATTTCTGAAAGTTCTAAGGTTCTTTTTCTAATATGTCTTGTTACTTCTGAAGTATTCCCTTGTCACATTCTTCATAACTTTTCTTTTAGTTCTTTAAGGATATTAAACATACTGACTGTGAACTCACATTCTTGGCACTTTACCCGTGAAACTCTGAGGTCTAGGTCTGGGCACACTCCTCTAGGGACAACCAGGATCTGTTCTGCCAGCCACCCGGCCCTCTATCCATCTGGCTACTTTCAACTTCATGCTCGTTTGGGTTCCTCAGGCCACACATGGCAGCTTGTGGCTGGGAATTCTCTAAGACCTGAGTTTTCTTCTCTCAGAACCAAGAATGTGAATCCTCAGACACGTAGGGCAGGGGTCTTAGGGGGCTCTGTTTATGAATTAATTACATTAATTTGCTACTTAGGGGACACCCCCCAATTATTCAAGGTGCGATCCTTGAGAGTTCCTACTTTGGGAAGAAGCGTCTTCATGGCAATCTGTTATCCTGCATGGTCCTAGATTTTGTTTCTTACTCTCCTGGGTATGTGTGGCTCACTGAGTTGCAAGCTCCAGGCCACCGGAGAGAGGTAAAAAAAAAACACACAAAACCACAGGACAAATGCTGACTCTGGCTTCCTTCCGGTTTCTGATCCCGAGAATTCCCTTAGTTTTTAGTCAGTTCAAGTTTAGTCCCTCAAGTTTTTTAAAACAAGGACATCCCCCCCCCCAATTTATCCAGCACTTTCCATGTCCTGTGTTGGGATGATCCTCTGAACATCTGCCCAGAAAGGAAGTTCGCCCATGATCTGTCTGCCACATGTGTTTTGCTTTGTTTTTATTAATTTCTATCTCCTCACAGTGTCCTCCATATTTGGACCTTCGTACTGAGTCCCCAGTTTATCTGCAGCAGGAGCAGATACTGCCAATGTCACCTATGCTACTACCCTGTTTAATAATACTGAAATAAAAATAATAGTAACAATGATGCCGAAGCAGCAAGAAGGTCACATCCTGCCGGGGGAAACAAAGTCTTCAATTCTCCTGTGAGGCAGTTCAGGGCTCTCCACCCTGGTCCGCTGTTCCCCAGGGAGCTCGCTCCCCAAGGCAGGCCCCTCCTTTACCTGGTGAGCTCTCTCTATGTGCGCATTCGACCAAGTGAACAGAAATCAGGGACTGATCTACTGTGTGCCGGAGCCTGGGATGCAATGAAAGGTGCAGTCTCCACTGTGGGGGCACCGCGCTGGTGAGCAGGGACCCGACGGCGCAGGCTGCCGAGGCTGTTATGTGAAGGGAGTGGTGAGAAGGGCCCGCGAGGAGAAGGAATAGCCAGACAGGAAATGTCTTTGCATGATGGGCTACATACATGGGGTGATTGAAAACTATAGTGAGTTTTATTTATTTATTTATTTTTAAGAGAAGACAATTTATTTAGAGGACAATTTATTTAAAAGTGGTGAAAAAGGGAGAAAAGGAGATGATAAATAGCTACTCGACGAGTAGGGAGCATTCGAAAGCGAAATACTCTATATTGAGTTTTAAATTAAAAAAAAAAATCCTATTATGCTAGTAAAAGACATCATCAAGAATAATGGGTGTGTGTTTGAACCAAAGGGGAGTAATTGTGATGGAGACTAATGGCAATGTATCTTTTACTATATTTTTTACTTAAACTTTCACTATGGGGGCCGGGGATTTAGCTCAGTGGTTAGAGTGCTTGCCTAGCAAGCTCAAGGCCCTGAGTTCGATGTCTGGCACTAACAAAAACAAAAACAAAAACAGAAAAACCTCACTGTGTTTTGTGATCACCTCCCTTTGTTATCAAACATTTACAGCAATTTCTGTCAAGTAGAAGCATGACAGTGTGTCCCCCTCCATCTTATTCACCAGACCTGGCACTGTGTGACTCCTGACTGTCCTCCAAAGTCGAAATGACCATGAAAGAGGGACGTTTTGAGTCAGTTCAGGACATCGAGGCAGGAATGGCAGGGTGACTAAAGACCCTCATGAAAGAGGACTCCAGAGCTGCTTCATGAAGTGGAAAGAATGATGGGAGAAGTGTGTTGGAAGCAAGGGGGACTATTTTGAGGGGAATTCATGCTAATGTGTCTTACTGCAGTACATTTAAAAAATGTAAATATTCTCCATATTCTGTGATCAGACCTCATACTTTGATTTCTGTCACCAAACGAGAGATAAAATCTGTCTTGGAAGAGAGCAGAAGAAAGAGCCAGAGGCAGGGAAATGCCTCAGAGGCCAGTGAGTCTAAACGAGACGGCCAAGGGCAGTGCTCAGTGGTAGAGCACTGACTGGCCTAGCACAATGCTCTGGGTTTGATTCCAGCACTGCCAAAAACGAAACCGGACAGAAAGCAGGAGCCCAAATGGGAGATGAGAAGGATCTGTATGTGGCCCTGGTCTTCTCCTTCCCTGAACTTACTGCCACGCACTGGAGGAATGAATTAAATATTACCTTGTATTGTATGCTCTTTTTTTGAGACAGGGTTCCACTAAGGTGCCCAGGCTGGCCTCAAACTCATGATTGTCCTGCCTCAGCCTCCCAAGTACCTGGGATTACAGGCATGTGCCTCTATAATAAGATTATGTGTTATTATCTTAAAATAGATTTCTATTACCTCTCTCATCAGACTATAAAATGGCTGCTTTTATTTTTTCTTTCCCCTAGGGTTTATGTATTTTTGTCCCTATCTTAACCCAATTCCTAGTATACAGGACGTGTTTACAGTATCTTTACAGAACAAATACAGGCGCTATTCTGTCCCCCTGAGGTGTTACTTGCCCAACCAGCTAACAATCCTTGGAGACAGGGAAACTGCTTAGCTGTACCTTTGATAGTGCCGGCCACAGAGCACCTTCCCAACTAACAGCCAGTGAGTTACACATGGCAAAAAGTCCCTCAGGCCAGCTTTTCCAGCTCTCACCCAAGTCCTAAGTGCAGCGAGAACTGGCTGTTGGCTGAGTGTAGCTCACCCAACCTGCCTAGCACACACCAGGCCCTGGTTTCCGGCCCAGCACTGCCAAAACCAAAAAGAACCAATGCAAACATCACTGTTGCTGGCAGTTTACCAGCACCCACACTCAAACAATGATCACTGTCGGCGGACAATACCTCGCCAATGGCCTTGATCTTGCTCAGGCAGCTCCTCACGGCTGTGCTGTCGGTATTCTCCGGGGCACCCTCTTCCTCCAGGGAGGCCAGGTAGACGAGGGTTTCCCTGCCGTACTCCTTACAGGCCTCAGTCAGCGCTGGAAACAGGGCGACGGGGATGTCTTTAAAGGCCCCTTGCTTGTCCCGCTTTCAGGCAGCCCCTGAGCCCTGCACTCACAGTCTGCGGGCTCCGGCGGGGCCCTGAGGCTGGTACTGCTCCCGTGAGCAATGGTGTCACTGGTTAGGTGGCCGAGCAGGGTTACAGAGTGCAGAAGGTCACCGATACCTGCTGAGGGCAGGAAGAAATGTTTCTCAGGCCAGGCTGAGGACGCCGCTTTCAGACCCGCCGCTTCCCTGCTTTTGGAGTTACATGTGCACCCTCCCTGGTATACAGGGACCTGCCACTTTTGCCACATGGCAGCACGCCTGAAGCCCGTCGGGCTGCCCTAGCGAGAGTCTACCCTCCTTCTTACCTTCTGGGCAGGCCAGATACTGGCTCCGACTCTTGTCCAGTTGCTCAAGGCAGCTGGAAACAGATTTGACCTTGGAGAGAAGGTGATCTGCGAAAGGGGAGACAGGCAGTCAGAGCAAGGTCCTCAGTGCCCATGTCCCCTCCCCAGGGAAGCCGCTGGACAGATGAGCTGCCCGGAGACAAGGAAAGGCTGGGAAGGCTGTGGGCCATGCTGCTCCTGATGGGACATGGTGGGCCCTCACTGCACGGAGAAGCCACACTGCCCAGCCGCTCTCAGCCTCAGCATTGAGCTGCAAACACGCTGCCCACCCAGGTCCCACCTCTCCCCTCTCAATGTTGGCTGCCACATGAATCCCGTAAAGTCCTTCAAGGACATTTGAGTCTTGCTGCTCTTGGGCCTGACGCTGGCTCTCTCTGGCTGCTCTACGATCTTGCTCCACACCCATCATTTCCACTGCTGGGCCTCTGGCTGCAGATCCACCAAGGTCACACAGCTTAGGAGGTGAGAGGTAGCTCAGGGCGGCTCCTGGTCCGCCGTTCTCACGGGGCTGTGGCCTAGGCTGGCTGCTGAATGACAGGACCTCCTCTGGGGGACACTGCGGAGGGAACTGGGCCAGCACATGTCCACCCAAGCCCTTGGAATAGCGTCTGGCACATGGGAACCCTCGATACAAGGTAGGTGTTTGTATTTATTCATGTTTATTTACTGTTGTATGGGGGGTACTGAGGATTAAACCCAGGGCCTTTGCATCAGGTCTTTAAATTCTGAGACAGGGTCCTACTAAGTTCTCAGGCTGGGCTCAAACTTGAAATCCTCCCGACTCAGCCTACTAGAGTGCTGAGATTACAGGTGTAGGCCACTATGCTCAGACAGGTTTTTAAAAAAATTGCTTCCGCCTCCATTTCGCTCCACTAATTCAGCTCTCCCTCTTTTTTTTTTTTTCCTTTTTCTCCCCCTCCAGCACTGGGGATTGAACCCCAGGATGCCAATCTGTCTCCCAGCCCTTTTCATATTTGATTTTGAGACAGAGTCTTACTAAGTTTTTGAGTGTGGGCTTGAGCTTGAGATCCTCCTGCCTCAGCATCCCAAGTGCTGGGATTACAGGTATGTGCACTACATCCGGCTCTGTTCAAAGCCTGTTGGCCAGTGTCTGTGCTTCCTGGTGTCCTTTCCATTAAGTGGGCACTCGGCATGCTCCTGCGCTGTAACTGTACAGATGGCCCTACTAAGCAGGCCACAGCAGGCCCTGCCGTATACTTTGTCAAAACAGGATCCTTCCATTTGGTAAGGAAAATCAATTGTCAGCTGTGTCCTCCCATCTGCTCGGGACTCTGCCAGCTGTCCCCTTGGCTAAAAAACAAGCCATAATAAGGATGTCCGTGGCCAGGTCCTGGGCCTCACAAGTCCCCGCTGGGACACTCTCCCACATCCCTCTCCTCCAGGGCAGGGCTGCACCTGCACATCCTCAGAACTCCTCTACATGCACACAGGGCCCTGTGCATCCTGCGGCCAGGTGGGGACTTTTCCTCTTCCCAACACGCCTTGCCTACTTGAGTTTCCAAGCAGCCACCTCCTGAGTCCATTGCTAGTTTTCTCCTCAGGGAGACATAGAGCTGTCTACACCTCCTATTTCAGCTTACACAGTTGTCTGAGGGTCCTGCTTGCAGTGTGACCCACCGAGGAAAGCAGTGGTTACAACACCCTGGGCCTGCGGAGAGCACGGCTGCTGGGCCTGCCACTGATTTCGTGATGTGACTGGCATAGGATGAGGCTGAGCAGCCCCAGGGACACGGACAGGCAGCTGGGTCGAGGACCCTGAGCTAAGTGTTTCAAGGGCCCCAACCCCACCCACCAGGCAGCAGCAGGCTGCAAGGATACAACCTGCAGCCAGGAGGGGGACAGTACCTGTGGACCCTGCGCAGCTGATGAGCGTGGGCTCCTCAAGCTGGCTCAGTGCATCCTGCACCATTCGCTCCACAGCCTTCCTGGACCGCACCAGCAGTGCCTTCCGCTGGTCCTTGGCGAGCTGGCACACGGATTCCTAGAACAGCCAGGGAGGTGAGAGTCTGCCCCAGAGCCCGCCCAAGCCCCAGCAGCATTTGCTGGAACCTTAGCATCCCTGGGCTCTTGGCTCGGGCCGTCACAAATGAAGTCTCAGCCAGTGAGCCTGACACGAAAGAACTCCTGAATGTGGGCCACACATGTGTGCAACGGACCATGGGAGGCTGTGGCTGGATCACAGCGACCCACTCTCCACACCTGGGGACAGTGCCAAGCGCTTCCCGGCTCATGAAAACGGGTGCTTTGGTTTGCTCTCAGGCCGCCACTAGACTAGGCGCTATGCCTGCATAGGCCCTGGCAACCAGGCTGATGGCCCTGACCCCTTACACATGCCCCCCTCCACCCGCAGCGACCCGGAGGGGCGAGTCTGAGTGCTCGGGCTGGGTGAGTGTCCTGCACGTGCCTGTGCGTTGGCCAGTTTGAGCTGGGAGCACTCCAGCTGCTCTCGAAGGGTTGACAGTTCTTCCTCCCGACCCACTGCTGCACTCGCCAAGCTGTCTCGTTCCTTCTCTAGCTCGGTGATCTGTGCTGTGCACTTTGCTTCTGACTATAATGGCGATGGCATAGGAAGGAGAAAATCAGACTGTTCCCTCCGAGGCCCCAACCCTCCTCCAGGTGCTAAGGGGCAGCGGGTGATGTTTCTTCTGCCTGCTGCTCTCACTGCCCGCTGCTCACAACAGGGCCGGCGTGGCCCTGGGTGGGATGCCCACGGGAGGGACGGTGTGCCAGGCTCACCTGGGCAGAAGTTTCCAGGTTGCTGTGGAGGAGCTGCAGCTCCTGCCTGGTAGTGGCGAGCTCCTGCTTCAAGCTCTCTAGAACCTCCTGCTGTTCCTGGGTCTGCAAGAGCAGCAAAGGAGGGCTCTGAGCTGGGCAATGGTCAGAAGAGAAAACAAAGGCCAAAGTTCCCAGGCCACCACTGCAGACCGTGCTCTGCTGGATCAGGTTCACCCCAACCAAGAGCTGGGGGCAGGGTGGGACGAGGCGGCGTCCCAGACCATAGGACGGCTTTTCTTCTGGCCAGAGGAATGTCAAGGGAGGGCCCACAGTGCAGATAAGGTTGAACTGGTTCTGTGCTTTATGTATCCCAACACCTAGAATATTACTACTATTATTACTTTCTGGTTTTTTGATGAATGCACAACTAACACTAAAAAATGGTTCAAATGGGATAGAAACTATCCAAAAGCATCAAAAAGGAAGGGCAAGTACTACTCGGGGGAACATTTACTTCCATTAAGAGGATATAATTTTCACTGTGGGTCACAGAGAGTGCAAAGGTCATTCCTCTAAGTCTCAGGCACTTGGTCTTATCCATTCAGCATCTCTTACTCCACCATGAAATGTTCCATCACCTGCCAACCCCAGAGCAACACGATGTTCTCTGTAAATATGCATCCCTCTCTTACTTTCCCTTCCTTGACAGCCCCTCAAGGCTTGTTCTTGGGAGGCTGCTGCTGATGAGTCCTGTCCTCCTGGGGCCCACCATTACTTCCTGCTCTAAATCGTGCATGCATCTGTGACCATGTCCTGCTGCCAACTTCAAACATGCTTTCAGGACCACCCAAGGAGCAGATGACAAAGTCCTTTCAAGGGCCACCTTCACCCCAGAGTCCCCCTTCACCCCAAGTGCTTCTCCTTCCACTCACCTTCCGCTGGGCCTGGTCACTTACACGCTCAAAGGAATCTTCTAGCTCCTTTTTCTCTCGTTCCAAATCTGCCTGGGCTTGCCTGGCTGTGGACACCTGTTTGGTCACCTCCGCATTCTGTAAGGAAGAACAGCATTTGAGTTGGTGTCTCTCAGACTCTCACGGCACATCTTCCTTCTAGAACCAATGACCCCATTCAGATCATGAGTGCCCAGGCGTCAGACACAGCGATCACTTTCCTGCCCACAGGGATGCCAGAATCCAGCCACGACTTTCAGACACTGCACTGCAGTATTTACAAAGACAACGAAGATGGCAGGTGATTCTAAGAGGGGCTGGCACCTAAGACGGAGCTCAAGATTTGGAAGGCAAGGGGCCTATGGAGCTGGGGTTCCCAAGAAATGGGGTGCTGCTGTCTTTGAGGTGTGGGGTCTGCGGGATGGTGAGAGGGGTCGAGGTCCTACCTTCCGCAGCAGGTCAGCATGGTTCTGAACCAGCTCGCTGTACTTCTCCTTGAGCTTGCTATACCGCTGCTCATTGGCCTGGGCCTTCCCTGCATCGTCAAGCACTGAGGTGAGGCGTTGCCCCTGGCTGGGACCCTCTACCCTCCTCCTTCCAATGAGGACACAGACCTTCTTCTCCCTCCAAACTCCTACTTACAGAGACTTCTCTGAGAAGTCACCTTTAAAAAACGACAACAAAAAGAATTGACCTGACTAAAACCCCTCCTCTGATTTCTACCTCTCAGCACTTCTGCACAGGACGTTCCTGTCACTCGGGTTTTCAGCTTTTAGGTAGACTTTCCTCCTTAAGCCTTTTGCGGCTTCCTTCCTCTCTGGGAGGCCCCCGCCGCGGGGCAGCCACCCCTCCGTCAGCTCTGTAGTTCCCGTCTCTGTGAGCCTCAAGTCCGCCCGCTGCCCAGCGAAGGGGCTGGCATTCCTGGCAGTGCTTCCTTGTCCTGAGTCTGCCCAGACCCCGCATCCCCCACCCTGCCCTCAGGCCCAGCCCCAACCCCTCTCACTCTCTATCTCCGTCAGGCTCCGCTGCGCCTTCTCCGTGTCTTCCCGCTGCTTCTTGAGCTCGTCCAGCTCCGCCCGGAGGAACTCGCAGTCGTCGGCTGCCTGCCGCCCCAGGTGCTGCTGCTCGGCCAGCTCGGCCTCCAGCTCACTCACGCGGCCCTTCAGCTGCAGTGTGGCCCGCTGGCTCTGCAGAAGGGACCCGGGTGAGTGGTCCACCACCGTCGGCCCGGGGCTGTCGTGCTGGGCAGGACAACGGGTCCTTCGTGTCTCCAGCATTGACCAGATACGGTCAGTCTTGGGCTCCTGAGGTTCCTTATCCAAGGACTCACCCGACTCCATTATATTAGGCACAAATAACCCAGAGGCTTTAAACGCCAATGGGAAGGTGTGTGGGAGTTCTATGCATGCACCACGCCATAGCAGATCAGGGACTTGAGTATACTCGGGTTTTGAGTTGCTATAGTGTACCCTGGAACCAGTCCCCTATAGAAACCGATGGACAGCTATAAATATGAAGGTCTCCCTAACCAGCCAGCTCCCAAGGTCTCGTGAGAGTTGAGCCTTCTAGTTATTTCAAGCTGCTCACTCACCACCAACAGGGGCTGGTGGCAGAGGAATTCTGTTCCTAGTTATAGTGGGTAGCACTGGGCGAGCTGGGAGGAGAGAGGAGAGGATGCTGGGCCCCGCCCCGTGCACCAAGTCCTTCGACCAGCCACGGCACTGAGGTGCAGACATATATGAGGTATAATCAAAATACATGGTTAATGTTCAAATTTAAAAAAAATGTATCACGAAGACACACTGCCATTAATCCCCCTTGCTTCAAACACACTCATCATTCTTTTTTGGGGGGTGCTGGGGATCGAACTCAGGGCCTTGTGCCTTGCTAGGCAAGTGTTCCACCACTGCGCTAAATCCCCAGCCTCACACGCATCATTCTTGCCACTTTGTGGAACAGTTCTGGAAATCTTCTTTTGTGTCTTTATGAGATAAATGTTGCTGCCCAGCATCACCTGCCACATTGTAAAATTCTGTTACAAGGTAGGAGGGTTGTAAAATTCTGACTGGGTGTCCCCATCCACCTTATTCACCAGATCTGGCACCATGTGACTTCTGGCTCTTAAAGTCAAAATGACCACAGAAGGGCAACATTTTTAACTGATTCAGGATGTAAGGCAGCCACAGCAGTGCAATTAAAGACACTCACAAAAGAGGACTTCCAGAACTGCTTCAGAAAGTGGCAAGAATGATGGGCTAAGTGTGTTTAAGTGAGTGGGAGTATTCTGAGGGGGATTCATGGCAATGTGCCTTTTACTGTAATAGATTAAAAGAAAAAAAAATCACTATTTTTCAATCACACATCGTACAGCACACCAAAGGCAACGAACAGCCACCAGAGTCCCAAACTAAACTCTTTGTAAGGCCAAGAGTGAAGAACTGGTCTTCTCCGCACCCTCCTGGGCAGGTAGTGACCGTGGCTACCAGGGACACTGGCATTTGGTTTAGCTGCTATCCAAAGGCATGTGTTGTGGAAATGGACTCTAATGGAGACCACGGCAGGTTCTTTTGGTTTTGGCATTTCTACTAATCTACCTGCCACGGATGTGGTCCACCCAGTCTCTACAAGACACACTAGCATGTTAAAACCTATCACATGTTGAAGCACGAAAGCAGAGGAGAGCCCGGCACACACCTCGGTCTTCACGCTTTCTAGCTGGGCTCTCAGCCCACCGATCTCCCTGTACAGTCGCTCAATCAGGTGGTCCCTGGGGAGAAAAGGAGCACACGTTCACTTCCACCATTCAATTCTAAGTGTGAGCTGGGAGACTGGGCGAGGAAGTTAAAAGCTGGTGTACATTTGTGGATGTTTCTTTAACGCTATATGTTATACACAAAACTCTCCCTATCTGCAGATTCTACATCTGTGGATTTAACCAACCACAGACTGGAAGTATTGGGGAAAAACACAATACAGCATAACAACTATACGGTGTTTATATTGTGTTAGATATTATAAGTCATCTAGGGACGATCTGAAGTACTTGGGAGGAAGAGTCTAGATTCTACACAAGTAGAATCCATTTCTACTGGATCCAATCCCCCTTGGATTGGAGGAACAACTGTTCCTTAAGTGCTACCTAATCTAATACCCACAGGTAGGTCCACAGTTATTGATCTTCTGGGATGAAAGGGGCCAATACTTGAGAGTCAAGATATTCTTTACTTTAAAACTTCTTCTTCTTCAAAAAAAAACCAAAACACTTCTTCTTAGGGTCGGTGTTACGAGGCAGATTGTGGCTTAACCTGTTCCCGCTGGTTTGAACCACCAGTGGTACATGCATGACTGTCCCATCGGGTGGCTTGTACCACTGGTGGTACAAATCGATCTAATCACTTTTATCCGTCTTTTTACTAATAAAGTTAATAAAAAGCCACCCGATAGGACGATCATGCATATACCACTGGTTCAAGCTGCCCAGCAGCAAGACATGAGAGTTGCAGCCTTGTCGTGAGCATGTTAATTTAATTTCTGTACCATGTGCTTGGACCCAGGTTGGACTCACTTTTCATCCTTGTTCACACCATTTTGACTGTTGAAATTGAAGGGATCACTGCTGAACGAGCTGCCAAAGATGTCATCAAACTTGTTGTCAAATAAACTCTGCAGCGACCAGAAAGGAAGGAGAGCCAGTCAGAGACTTGGAAGATTCTACGGAGTGGGGGTGGGGTGTCAGATGAGTGACATGTGAGAATGGCCCCTCTCTTGATTTGCTGCAGACCCATTTGTGATCCCTCAGAAAGCCAGAGTGAGGTTTTCAGTCTAGATTTGTGCTTGGTTATGAGACTGAGTGAAGCTAGGGGCAGCTCTGCGTCTATAGCCTCAGTTATGTGGGAGGTGGAAGCAGGAGGGTCATTTAAGCCCAGGAGTTCTAGGCCAGCCTGGACCGTGCAGTGAGAGCCACAAAAAAAGGGCTGGGGCGGGGGGCTGACCTTGGCCGAGTGTCCCTGGGCTAGGGCTCTCCCATCCTCTTCCCTACACTCGGGGCAGTGGCAAGGGCGAGCTTCTCTCCCAAGGGTTCTTGCCTGCTGAGAGGCATCCATGTCCATGAGGTCATCCTTCTCCAAGACTGGCTCGCTGTCGGGGGAGGAGGCCTCCGCTGGGATGACCACCACGGGGCTGATGTGTTCCGACAGGGCCGAGGCTCGAAGGAAGTTGGGTGGGTTCTGAAGAGGGGAGACATCTTGAGCTGGTACTCACCTGCCGACCCCACCAGCCTTCAAGAGAGAAGCTGGGGACCCCGAGGTGCCCAGGCACGCTCACCTCGGGCAGTTGGGGAATCTGAATGAGTCGCTTGAAATACTGGAGGTTGCTGGAGCGGTGGAACAGATCCTTCAGCCTGCGGGCAGAGAAGGGCCTCAGGGTGCTGGGTGTCTTCGGCATCCCCACGGAGGGGACAGCACCCCCCACAAGCTTTGCCACCTCGAAGTTACAGGTGTCAAGGAGATATCCTCCATGGATTCAATTATGATGTTATAGACGAGAGTCACTTCTAGCCAGTCCTCCCAGTAATTCATGATGCCAAAGCAAGCATCTCATTGCTGTGGAATACAAACTGATGCCTGGCGGACTTGTCTTCCTGTGCAAGCCCGGCTTAGAGTAACAGCAAAGGAAACTGACTTTCACAGAGGTTAAGCCACAGGAAAAGGGATGGGAGTTGAATTACCAAGGTAGCTAACTGCTCAAGGAATCCACCTGGCTTTTAAAAGTTATTTTGGGGGTAGGGGGATGGTGCTGGCGATCAACCTCAGGCCCTTACTGAGCTAAATCCCCAACCCCTCACCTGGCTTTTAAAAGCTCTACATTTATCTCCCCATTAGACCAGACATTTCTAGAGGGCAGGAACTGAGCCCTGTGGGATCTATTTACTAAAGAACCAGACATACAGGAGTTGCTCTGTAAACACTTGTTAGGGAAGTATTTACACTGAGTCCTAATCTTACTGTCTATACTGAGCCTTAACCTAATCTTAGACGAATAGAGATATGAAGAAGTCGACTTTTTTGGGGGGGTGCTGGAGACTGGACTCAGGACCTTGAGTATGCCAGGTATTACTCTACTACTGACACATACAGTACTCCCAGCACCCCAAAACCATATTTTTTTTCCCTCATTCCCAAATCTCTCTTTTGAATCAAAATATGGAAGACCAAGAAATGTGAGAGTACCCAGAGCACCAGAGTACCCAGATATTCTGAGATGAAGAGGATTATGGATCCCAACTGCAGCAACTGAGACTTTTCTCTAGCTCAGCCCCAGGGAGCTCATCACAGCCTTTCAGGTCCCAAGACTTAGCTATGTCCCCACAATGTCACTGCTGCTTTTTCTCAATTCAAGGCCAGTGAAGCCTCAGAGAGCAGCCAGTTCTGTGCGGAAGAGTGAGCGAGACGGCTACTCACAGATGTTTTCATACGCTAGCGAAAAACCAAAGAGGAGAAAAAGCAGCTGACCACACATCCCGTCTTCCTGGGCTGGAGCCAACGGTAACAGGGTCTACTGCTTTTGCAAGCTACCGGAATTTCACATTCCAGGAAATCAGCCCCAGGGCCCATCTCCCAGGATTTAGTAAGCCATTTATTATCGGCTATGCACCAGGCTTCTCTGATGGACTGAGGCACCCGGCTTGTTCAACTCTGAGCTGCTGCTTTGATGGCTCTGGGGGGCCTGCAAGAACAGTGAAAGTTCAGGGCTGAGGAAGCACCATCAGGAATGAAGAAACTGACAGCAGAAACCAGAGTGCCAGCCTCAGTCCACAGGGCCACATCGCGGTGGCCTCTGCAGCTCCCCACTCCACTCCTGCCCGGTGTGTGGGACACTTACTTAGGGATGAGCTGTACTTATCATCTGGCCACTTGTGTCTCCCCCAAACGCACCAGTATGATTTACTCTTCAGTCAGACAAACTCTGTCTCTCCTAGACTACAGGGCTGGCTTATTAGCACACTCAGTCCTGTGTTTATCAGGCACCGTACGCTTCACTGACTGCTGTCTGTCAGATGGCGGGGATATGATAATGGGTAAACTGGTTAAACAAAAATAAAACTGTGCTAAGAACTTGTGAAGGAAACAAACAGGGTGCTTGAGGATGTGAGGTGGGGTAGGATTGGAGGAACAGGAGATAGTGGAAAAAATGTGACTTGACTAAGGGAGCCTGAGATTGCCTTTCTGGGGTGACAAAAGATGACCAAGAGATGGCCAGGCTGGAAGAGCACGGCAGATGAGGGAAGAGAAAGGAGAAGGACTAGAAAGTACTAGAAGGTCCTGGCAGGCAACAATGTTAGCTGAAAGATGCGAGCGTGGACAGAGCAAGATGTACTTGTAGGGCATCAACTGAACTTGGTGAGGGACTGGACCTGGCGCAGGAATCAGGGCCTTAGGTCTCTGGCCTAAGTGGATGGCGGGAGAATTTACTGACATAGAAAAGACTGAGAGGAAAATGGTTCACGAGTTCAGTTTGGGATTTAAGTCTGCCGCATAGGTGTTAGATGGGTCTGTGAGACTGGAATTGAGAAGGTCTGACTAGAGCTACATACTTGGGAGCTGTCGGCAGGCAGATGGTAGCAGACCAAGGAACAGGAAGAGGACGCGGAGAGGAGGACGATGTCCTGATGTAAAGCCGGTGACGTGTGACCAGGTGACATCACTCTCCTATATCCTTCTACGCGATTTCTTAGAAACCCAGTAACTTCCCAGCCACTGGTATATTTACTGCTGTCCTAGCCATTTTCTGTCATATTATCACCTTAAAATTTATATACTGCCATCTCTAAATGTTTCAAGTCACTTCCCCTCATGTGGAATAACTGATTTTACAGTGCATTTCAATCCCCTTCGTTCCCGTCACCTGAGCCGCTTACTTGGTGAACTGCTCCATGAAGCGGTCCCGGTGGCCTTGCAGGGTGTCAGCTGGGAGACCTGGGAGAAATTGGAAGGAGTGTGAGGCAGGAGGACCACAAGTTTAAGCTCAGCCTGAGCAACTTAGCAAGACCTTGTCTAAACATAAAAAATAAAAAGGGGCTGGGGACACAGCTCAATCCCCAATACAGCAAAAATAAATTAATAAGTAAGAGCCGAGTTCTGTTCCACAGCTGAGATACACAAGCTCTGAGAATTAGGAGGTAAAAGGCCTCATCTCAGACTGTAGCAAGGGGCTGGACCTGGAAGGTTAGTGCTTATGCAGCGTGAGTGAGCTGATGACCAAGCCCTGAAACCCAAAGGGCACATCACGCCCGGGAGAGGCCTTCATCCTACCCCAGGGCCTGCACTGGTTCATCCAGCACATGGTCAGGTCACCCCCACTTCTAGAGTGAGGAGATTACAGGAGTTTGCCACTGTGCCCGGCTTTCATTTTATTTTTTAAATTTAAATTTCAGTTATTTTTGAATGGACGAACAGGAATGTTATGGTTTGTGTCTAGATGTCCTCCCCAAAGCCTCATGCAATCACAGGTGGGGCCTTTTCAGAGATGGATGAATCTAGAGTGTGTGGTGCTGGGATTAAGGGTCTGTGATTACTAAATCAGCCCACTGATTGGTTTGGCACCACCCTAATCCTGGTAGCCTAGATAGAGTATAAAAGGGGCAGAAAAGTGCTGTTAAGGTTGCTTGCTTGCTTTGCCACCTTCTGCCCAGCATGAACTGTTTCTGCTCTGTGATCCCTGTCTGCCATGCCACCCTGCCTTGGAGCAGCCAATTATAGATGGAAACCTCTGCAAACTATAAGCTAAATAAACCTTTCCTCCCTTAACTTTGGGTATCAGGTATTTTGTCTCAGTAACCAGAAATGTAACTAACACAAGGAAGTACATCTATGAAGTATGATCACTCAAAACAGCAGAAATGGACAGTGCACTGAAATGGCACTTTATCTCTGTGATCTTTCATCTAAGAACCTTTAATCACAGTCATATCACGAGAAAAACATCAGAAAAAATTGAATTGAGGGATATTCTACAGGAAAATTTCACCACGATCCCTGGCACCAAGAAAAAAAAGAAAAGAAAAGAAAAGAAAAATCTCACCAGTACTCAAAACCTTCATCAAAGCCGGGTGTGGTGGCTCACACCTGTAAATCCAGCACTCGGGAGGCCGAGGCAGGAGAATTGCTGTGAGTTTGAGGCCAGCCTGGGCTACAAAGTGAGTTTAAGACCAGCCTAAACTACAAGGCAAGACCCTGTCTCAAAAACAAACAAACAAAAAACCCCAAAAACCCTTCATAGAAAACAAGGAAAATCTAAGAAGACATCATAGCCAAGGGAAGCCTGAAAAGACAAGATGACTAAATGTTGTGTAGTGTCCTGGATGGGATCCCAGGACACAAAAAGGGTAAAAACGGTGGAAACTTCACTAATTAAAAAACAAGCAAACTGAAAATCTTAATAAAGTACAACCTTAATCCTAGTTCATTAGTTGTGACAAATGTATCGCTTAAAATATGAACAAGAGGGGGAGCTGGGCATGGGGCATACAAAAATGCTCTGTATTGTCTTTGTAACTCTTCTATACATCTGAAACAAAAAAAAAATTATTTTTAGAGATGTATATACAGCTTGAGAATCCCTAATCTGAAAATTGGAAATGCAAAATGTTCCGACATTGAAATGCTTTGAAATCTACTCCTTTTTAAATGTATGGATTTTTGGATTAAGGACTTTCAAACTGTGCCAACATTCTGAACTCTTGAGAAATTCCAAAATCTGAAACACTCTGCACCCCAAGAATTTTGGATAAGGGACCCTTAACCTGTATTGTCTTGTGTTTCCTACCCTCTCTCAGCCACACAGTTCCCCGGCCCAGAGGCCAGGAGTGTGGGTCTCACAGATTGCCCTGCTTGTCGAGAAGGCTTTTAAGTCCAAAGAAGTACTCACCTCTTCTCAAAACTCCTCACCTTCCAGGAAACTGGAAGTGTTGTATCTTAGAAACCATCTTTTCTTGGGACTTGGCCTGGCCCATCCACTCCCTCCAGGCACACACACTGCTCCAAAGCCTTTCCAATCCCTGGACAGGAAACCCGTCTTCCTGCCTTGAAACCACCCTGGCTCCATCAGCCACTGCTCCTCTTGTCCCATCAGATTCCAGATTCATTACTTGCCAGTGACTACAGCTGTAGAGCTTCCCTTGTGCCACCCCTGGAAAGCACAGCCGTGTCCCATCTGTGCTGCAAACCCTTGCTTATATCCATCCAAGTCTTGGTTTTTCCTGGTTTTCCATCACACACATCTCCAGTTGAGTGTACATTGCCACCTTTGTCAGATTTATGTGGCAATGTACATTAATGACACAGATCCCACCAGAGTCTTCCTAAAGCACTGAGTCCAGCCTAGACATGTCACTTTAAACAGGAGGCATATAGAACTATAGAAACTTCTATACATTCATCAGTTTCCAAAATATGCTCTGCTGAGGGTACCCCAGGGACCTGCAGTGAGGCAAGGGATGGCCCCCCATTTACTTGAACAGCTCCACATTTTCTATTTCTGCATAAAATTCCACCCGTATAAAGGGATGGTGTTGACAGTTTGGAGACTACTGCCTTAGCTCCTGTGGGTCTAGGTCACACCTCTGTACAGGTCCTAGAACACATGACATTCTTGAGGGACGGTGATGTGGCAGAGCTCGGGGTGCAGAGAGGACCACCCTGGAGACACCCAAGTCTGGGCCCTGCTCTCACAATGGCCAGGAGCTCCGGGGACTTTTGTGTCAGAAGCATCAAGTCCAGGGCACTGAATGGGGCTGCACTTCTCCAGGACATCTTCAGGCTCTGATCCTCCCCCCAGCCTGAGGCGCACAAAGAGACTGCAACTTGCGTACTCACAGGAGTGGAGCTTGAAGAGAAGCTTGACGGTGTAGTCATAGAGATGGCTGCAGTCCAGGATGACCTGGATCAGCGGGGCAAGGCGGCACTGACCGGCTGTCGTCACTGACACGGAGCGGGACATGTCCAAGGAGTTGAACACTAGGAAACAGAAGGGGGAGAAAAGCAATAGGGTGAGGCAACTGTAGGGACTCTGCAGAGATGCAGGGGCCCAGCACACTCTGGGTGCACACACTGTACAAGCATTATCTTGTTTAGTCATTTAACCCTTATAATCCTTCTGAAACAGGAAAGGTAAGCCTGCCATCCAGGGGTACAAACGGAACCTGAATCACTCGAAGGCAATTACAAAGCTAAGAAGTGGACGCACTGAAATAAAGACTCACAAGGGTCCACCAATGGTTAGATCAAGCAGCTTTGCTAGCGACAGTCCAGACGCTTGGTGTGCTCTGAGCAGGTGGGCGAGGGCCTACTCTGTGCAGAGACCCACCACAGGCCAGGAGAGCAGATATTTGCTTGCAACCTGGGAAAGCAACTACCCTGGGAGAGTCCCTTCCTTCCTGGCTCTGAGACGCTTTCTAGTTTCTATCCTAAGTCTGATCAGAAGGACCCAACACATCGCTTAGTGTCTGATCTAAAGGGGAGATGAATTACTGTTCAAAGACAGCCCTCAGTTTTGTGCGGAGTCAGGCTTTCAGGGTAGGAGGGAGCTGCGGAGCTAGCCAACCTAGCTGGCTTCAGAATACCGGTGACTGACCGTGGTTTCACAGAGTCCCTTTTGCCCGTTTTGAGTTTGTGCATGAGCCCAGTCTGATGGCAACCCCTCATTTTGGAAGCACCAAAGGTGGCAACAGTAGTTCATATGTGGAGAGAGTACCAGACATCAATCACGGAATAAAGGGAATCATTCAGCCGTGGCTAATTGGTGGCTTGCGATCTGGTTCCTGGGACGCTAGAGTGGGGGACACATGAAGGAGCCCTTGGTGACAACCAGAGAGCCTGCAAGGGCCAAGAAAGTGGGTTGGGGAGAAAATGACCCGCTGGGCGTTAAGGATGACCCAGACCCTGGGGGAGCCTTCAGGACAAATGCTGCTTTTTACTCTTCTGCTGCTCCTGCAATTTCTCCACCCTCAGCCCCTGACAGAGGCCCTGGACCCAGTGAATGGACGCCTGGCCGCAGGCCCTCAGCTCATCCCCGGCCAGGCTGATTTTCCTTCTTGCACCGGCTGCCCGCTGTCCCTGGGGATTCTGCATGGCAGGCAGCAACAGGACTTTCCTTTAGGTCCCCACTGTGGGCGGAGCTGCCAGAGGGAAGCCCAGAGGCACACGTGCTCTCCTCCCAGAGTGCACGAATCCCTATAACAGGGTTAGCCTGGCAGCTGAAGAAAAAAATCCCAAACAGTTCTAATGAAAAGGCAGCTTTTCTTCTTAAGACAAATTAAAAGCAGCTGTCACTGCAAGGCAGCCATCCGTGTCTCCTGACTTCCTCGGGCTCCATGCTGGCAAGGAACCACCGCCGGCTCCATCTCGCAGGCTGTTCGCTGCTTTCCCAGAACCTTCCAGGGATGTCCTTTGGCACCCAGCACTATCAGGGTGACAGCAGACAAGTCACTCCACCTCCCTGGGCCTCATGATCACAGGAGCACACGCCTCAGAGGGTCTCGTGAGACAATGAGAAGGTCATCATGTGGAATGCAGAGTGCTATGCGGAGCTCTCTGGCCTTGAGGTTCATTTGGACCACTTAGGGGCACAGAAAAACCCCTGCTGTCTACCTGCAACTACACCTCTGCTGTGTCTGAATTGGTCTGGAGGAGGACTGAGGCACTGGTAGGTTTGCAAAGGCCTCCTGGTGATTCTAATGTGCAACCTGGGCTGAAGATTGTTCGCTAGCTCAGTGGCTGGCAAGCTTTAGCATGCATCAGAATCCTCCAGATAGATTCCTGTAATGCTGGAAATGATCTCGGTCTGTGCCTGCCTGAAATATGGCTAGTGCAACTGAGGACCTGACTTTTTTTTTTCCCCTGGTACTGGGATTGAATTCAGGTTCTCACACATGCTAGGCAAGTGTGCAGCCACTGAGCTACATCCCCAGCCCTTTTCATTTTTCTTCTTTTTTTTTTTTTTTTTTGGTACCGGTAATTGAACTCAGGGCCTCATGCTTGCAAGGCAAGCACTCTAACCACCGAGCTAAATCTCCGGCCTCATTTTTATTCTGAGATGAAGATTTGCTAAGTTTTCCAGGGTGGCTTTGAACTTATAGTCCCCTGCCGCAGCCTCCAGAATAGCTGGGATTACAGGCATGTGCCACTGTGCCCAGCTAGGACTTGACTTTTCTGAGTTATTTACTTGTAACCAACTTAATACAGACGTTTCTCGATTTATGATGGGGTTGTATCCCAGTAAGTCCATCATAAATAAAATATTATGAGTAAAAACATGCATTTAATACATGTAACCAATGGAGCACCCCAGCTCAGCCTGGCCTACCTTAAGTGTGTGCGGAACACTTTTTCATTACTCTATAGTTGGGCAAAATTATCTAATGCAAAGCCTATTTTAAATAAAATGCTGACTAGCTCATGCAATTCACTCAACACTGAGAATAGAAGTGAAAACAGACAGTTGCATGGGTATGCTTCGTACCACCTCAGAAGCTGGAAAATCCTAAGTCGACCCATTTTAAGCTGGGTGGCCATCTGCAGTCATGTACATCCTCAGCCCTTGTTCGAGTTGGTTATTTTTTATTTTTTTTTTTTTTGAGGTACTGAGACTGAAACCAGGGCCTTAGCACTGAGCTCCATACCTCCTCTTTTTATTCTTTTACAGTATTTTGAGACAAGGTCTTGCTCAGTTACCCATGTGGGACTCAAACTTGGGATTCTCCTGTCTCAGCCTCCCAAGTGCAAAAATTAAAGGCATGTGCCACTGTGCCTAGCTTTGTTCATACACTTTTATGCAAATATTTCCAATACATTAAAAAGAACAATGAATGTATCTATACCCCTTCTCTCACCTGATGGGGAATTCTGGTCTGTATTTTACTCTTACATATTTATTGACTTTTTCTTTCTGAGACAGGGTCTGGCTAGGTAGTTTCAGGACCAGCCTATGTAGCCCAGGCTGGCCTTGAACTCATGGAGATCCTCCCGCCTCAGCCCCCCACCTGCTAGGATACAGGCACGAGCCGCCACGCCCAGCATATTTATTGACTTGTACATAAGGCCCTGCTCAGATACATTGCTATCACTGCTATCTTCTTTTACCCACACATCAGTTTTCTGCTGTTTCTGGTGTTCCTCCGCCCACATCCTGTGCTGAACTGACAGGCCAAAGTATTAAGGAACCTTGTTGCCGTGTCACAGGCCTCAATCAGTGCTGTGGCAGGACCCATCCACAGGAGGTTTTTGACGCGTGGCCGGACACACTCAAGGAAACTACAATATAGGACAAGACCGCCAAAGCCCAAGAGCAGGCCCCACATGTGTAAGAATCCCCCAGGTGTGCGAACTCACTCTTCTAGTCAGACCCTTGTGGAGAAACACCGTGAATCCTCCAGCATGGGATACTGAGTCCTTCAGGGAGAGGAGCGGAGGGAAGAGAGAAGGGAGGGGCCGAGCCTGTCCGGAAGTGTCAGCAGCCAAGGGCCAGGAAGCACTGAAGCCTCAGAGAGGGGAGCCTGGCAGGGTGGCAGCTGTCCCTCCCCACAGAGCAGGGCTTCACGGGCCGCCCCTGAGGACGTGGCTGCCAGCTCAGCAGCAGACACGAGCCTCACATCCTCAGCAGAAACCTGAGGAGCAGCCTAACTCTGACGACAGACAAGATGGAGGCAAAGGACCAGAGGGAAGACCTGCCTGTAGGACCTCAGAGGGCTGGCCTCAGGAGGGAGGCAGAACAAAATTTCTGTCTGGTATGAAACCACCAGCTTTGAAAATACACAGGTGCTTCGGCCCTTTCCAACACGAGGGACAAGGCAGCAGAGAGAGATGTGAACAGCCTCGCTCTTCTGTGCACAGTGGCAGTGGGGTGAGGGGAGGGCCGGCTGTGTCACATGGGGAAACCCGCTGGGAACCAGACAACGGGAGGGAAGAGACTCACCAGTTTGGAATAGGTTCAGTTCACACTCCAGGTAGTCAAACATCTCCACTGTTAGCTGGAAACTGGACCGAGAGGAGAGAGAGCATCAATCTCACAGGCCCACGGCTAGTGTGTGTGTGCTGTGATCGGACCCAGGACCTTGTGCATGTTGCTTACTTTACCACCGAGCTGCTCCCCCAACAGCCTTCCACCTGTCCCTCCCCCAAGTCCTGTGTGCCTGCTTCAATCCCCACTAGACACATGAGCACACATGTGCACACATGCACACACACATCCCAGTTCCGATGGTCAGCTCCCAACCTCATGGGTACTAGGCCACTAGAAGACCAAGCAGGACAGAGCCCACAGTGACCTGGCAAAGGTAAGGATGGGTACCAGTACTGGCTGGGAGCGGACAGTGACACAGAAGGAAGCCTGGGGTGTGAGAAGGCCAGGCAGAAGCTCTGGATGCGGTGTCGGCAGTAAGTGGCCTCATGGCCATGTCACCTAGGGACTCTGGTCCCCACCCAGCCTCTGCCCCAGCTGTCAGACCCTCCCTCTAGGACCCTAATGAAACCGCACGTTTCTCCCCCGCTGGGTCCAGAGCACAAGGGTCATTGCTTACAAGTTGTTAACGTCACTCTCTCCAGCCTCGTCCAGCTGCCGGTCGCTCATCTGGAGGTTGCCTGGGAATCTGGGATTCTGGAAGGGAGCAGAGAAGTCAGAGCAGGAAACATAAGGAGTCTCCCGGGAGCCCAACGAAGCCCGTGTCACAGCCATCTACAGAGTGTGTGCAGCACACACACCTAAGGGCATCTACGGTCCTCTCAGGCAGGTGGGCTCAGTTCACACGACCTCACAGACCCTGGGACTGGAGCACACCAAAGGACACCTGCTCTCCGTCACCCCTCCAGGCCAGGAGAGGACTCCTCCTTGCAGTCTGCACCCGCATATTCTTCTACACTTGCTCTCCATGGTACAGTGAGCCCCCACAGAGCACAGTGGTTGCCAGTCAGCCATCCACTGTCCACACGGCAGCGCACCTCATTTTTGTGCACCCTGGTCCATTCTGCTTCCTACCCAGCACTCTCCTCCCCACTGTCCTCTGCCGTTTCTTGGAGCTGCTGCTGGGTTCAGGAAAGACACACCCTTTCTCCCCTCAGCTTTTGCAAAAACATAATTAATGTGACAAATCAGTAAGTAGGAAGATCACATAATGCACCCCCAAAGTTGAGAGAAATCACCACAGCCTCTCTATATTGTGCCCTCTTTTTCCACGTGGTTTGTCTGGAGCAGATGGCACCCTAAGACGAGCCTGTAGGCCACAGATGGGCAACCACCCCATCAAGGTGACTTCTGAACTCCAGAGCAAACGCTTTATGCGACAGGAACACTGAGATGCAGGAGGTGGGCGGTAGGTAGCCCTCATGTTTTTTTACCCCACACAAGCTTGGCAGCGCTTCCCCAAGTGTGGTCCCAGCTCCAACTGGGAATGTGCTCGCAACGTGAATTTCCAGGCCCCCACAGACCCACTGAATCTGAGACTGGGGAGGTCGCGCTGACATGGGTTTTCACCGGCCTCCGAGTGACCCTGGCCAGGTGGGAGAGTAGGAGCCAGGAAGCTTGCTAGTGGCGGCACAGTGGGGAGCAGGACCCGGAGGGGAGGTGTAAGAGGCAGGGGACACCGCCCACCTGCCAGACACTCTCCTTCTTCACAGCAGTCCACAAGCAGGAAGTTATTCCCACTTGGTAACTGAGGACCCTGGGAGCAGGAAGGACACAATTCTGGCTCCCACTTCCCCTTGCATTCTGACTGTGGCCATAGTATTCCATCCTCCACCAGGAACTGTTGGCAGCCGCGGGCCCTTTCGTGCCTCCCCCATCCTGAGTGTCAGGACTGGCGTCCTGGTCCTCCCCCACCCTCCGCCGGGCCTGGACGCTCTTCACACACTCTGCCTCCAGGACCAGCTGCCCAATGTGCTTGCAAAGGGCTCGCTGCCAGTGTCACTACTTGTTTGCGCTCTCTGGCCTTAGCGTCCACCTGTGTCGGCTTGGGCTGAGTTTGAGCATCGGCCCCTCACAGTTCTGGAGGCCCGAGGCCAAGCTGCCGGCAGATCTGGCTCCTGGGGAGGGCCCATTCTGGTCCGCCCTCATAAGGCAGAGAAGCAGCTCTACCCGCACAACCTCGGACCTTAAAGCCCTCACTCCACCACACCAGGGGCTGGGATTTCAATACATGAACTGGCGGAGGGGGGGATGTTCCATCTGTAACAGTGACTTGTGACAGTCCTTGCCATGGATCCCTCGCATGGTTCCCTCACCTGTCCCCTCGCTGTCAGTAACATCTCTGCCCTCACACCCTGTGTCCCACCCTGTGCTGATGCCCTCAGCATGTTTCCTTCTCAGACCTTGTGGGAGGCCTCAGGCCCGCTGCCCACTCCCTCCCTGGCTTCCAGCATCTCCGCTTCCTTCCCTCTCTCCACTGCCAAAGCAGGAAGGGCCAGCCTCTTTCTGTGCCCAGGACCACCCCTCCCTGTAGCTCCATCCCTCACTCACTTGGCCAGTCTGGACTGGACATCTGCTTGTGGGCCAGAAGCTGGGCAGACAGAGGACGCAAAGGGACAGGACACCTGTGCTGTCCTCTCAGAATCTCAGGCCAGTGCCGCCTGGTCCTGCTCTTTTCCATCTCTAACTTCCACTCCTGTGTTCTTGCCCATTCAGACCTCTCTTGCAGGGCCCTTCCTCCCTCTCTCACTGATCCCCAGGAGTCCCCGCTGTCTGCTCTGTGGACTGTGGTCTTAACTCTGGCCCTTGTCATTGCCCACACTCACAGTGAGGGTCTCTGAAGTCCACCCTCCACACTGCTCCAGGGCGGGCACCTGAATCTCGGAGGGATCGACATCACTCTTCATAGCCCAGTACCCATCAGGTACAGCGCAGTCTGAGGAGCTGCTCAGGTAGGCGCTGAGGCCGCTCAGACCACGACCATGGTGTCCCACGACCCCTGGGGGGCTTGCTCACTCCATCCACCCACAGCTCATCCTGCTGCGAACCTACTGCTAGCTCCACGTAAGTGCCAGGTTGTTCTGGGCTTCATATCCAGGTCTCCGCTGCTCCCTCTGCCTCGAATGCCCTCTGCCCTGCCTCCCCGGCCACCTGGTCGCCGTGCACTGTGTGGCCGTACGGGGTCCCAGGAAGCCCCTGCTGCGCCAGCATGGATTGTGGCCGCCTGAGACCTTAGGCTGGAAGTGCCCAGCCAGGTCTTCTCGGATTACTCACTAGCAGCGACCAGAGGGCTGATGAAAGATGGTTTGTCTATGCCGTGGTGTGAAGAGCCACATGGCACAGGTGACCATCGCCCTCCAAGCCCAAGCTCAGCTGTTGCTGCTGCTGACAACCCTGCCCAGGCCCAGCTCGGATGAGCCCCACCTAATTCAGGGCAACCTCCCGCTGCCACTCGCCCATCCTCTCTCCCTGTCCCAGGCGGCCCGGAAGGCTCCAGAGGCCGAGGCGAGGCCTCTCCTCAGAGGCTGCCTAGTTCTGGCCCACAGTGGCCACTCAGTGATACACGGAGGGTGGGGAACAGCAGCCATGGGGCACAGATCGCTGCGGTGTCCAGCGGGCCTGGATTCGAATCCCTGCTTCACCACAGAGCAGCTGTGTGATGGAGCTGGGCTCAAGCGCTCTCCAAACAGCATCTTCCTAGATATGACACCAGGCCACATGGCTGCCAGGAGGATGGGATGATGTCCGGACACGTTTAACAGAGGACAAAGGTGTTGATGGTCAGAGCTACCCTCCGTATTCACCACAGATGGCAGCGATAAAGACACAAGCGCATGGCTTTCTTAAACCTCTTGCTGCGCCCTGGGGCCTGCAGCCGTCCCACTGCCTCCCACGCGGCTGGGACGTGGGTGCACGCTGCCCCAGAGGCGCAGGGACTCACTTTGGTGTGGTACTCCATCTTCGTTCTCAGCAGTTTGAGGTAGATACTGCAGAGCTGTCCATACCCTTCGCTCAGGTGGCCCTTTCAGAGAGAGCAAAGAAAGCAGTGTCACTGAGGATGCTCGGGGTGAGGGACCTGCAGTTGGGGTTTCTTGCATAAAGAATCTATTTTTTTCTGTGAAAATAACATCCAGGCGTGGTAGTACATGACTGTCATCTCAATACTCTGGGAGGCTGAGGCAGGAGGCTCTCAAGTTTGAGTTTGAGTTGCCCAGGTCAGGCAACTTTAGTGACTTAAGTGAGACCCTGTCTCAGTATAAAAAAATCTAAAAATAAGGTGGAGAATGTAGCTCAATGTGAAGGCCCTGGGTTCAATCTTCCATGCCGCAAAAAAAGAAGAAAGAAGGAAAAACAAAATGTTAGTGGCTGAAAATTTGGAAAATATAGAAAAGCACATATACAAACATATCACGTTATTATTATGCCCGTAAATATCATTATAACTAACACTTAATGAGTATAAGCTTCCTTTTTATTTTATCAATTAAAAAAGATTATTTTAAGAGCAGTTTTAGGTTCATAGCAAAACTGAGTAAACTATATGGAGTCCTTGATACTGTGTGCCCCAACACAGACAGCCTCCTCACTATTAACAGCCCCCAGCAGAGGGGTATGCTTGTGACACAGATGAATCTACAGTGACAAGTCATTGTCACCCCAACTCCAAGTTCACTCTCAGTGCAATACATGTTGTGGGTTCTGACAAAATGTACAACACGAATCTACCATTACTGTATCACACACAATGATCTCAGTACCCTAAAAATCCTTAGGGTGCCACCTTTTGTTCTTATATATAAAAATGGAATCAATTTATGTTTTTCACCTAATACACTGCAATCTTTTTTCTATTTTTCTTCTAGATTATTTTTTCTTGAGATGGGTTCTCCCCAAGATGCCCAGGCAGGTCTCAAATTTGTGGGCTCAGATGATCCTCCTGCCTCACCCTCCTGAGAAGCTGGGACTAAGGGCGTGCACCATCATCATCATTTTGTAGGTGTCCAGTACATTTTAAGTATCTTACCCTAATTTACTGAACCAATTCAATATACTCGCAGTAGGTAAAACCAATCCAAATAAGTTGAAAATTTTGCTGCTTTTAGCGTATCTTAATTACAGATTAGTGGAGTTCACTGTGCTATTTCCATACATGCACACACTGTGCTCAGATCACGTCCGCCCAACACAATGAATGCTTTTCCCAGTTGGATCCTTTTTCTCGACACTGGGTCTTGCTATGTTGCCCAGGCTGGCCTTCAGCTCAGCGGGTCACACAATCCAGCTGCCTCAGACTCCTGAGCACTAGGATTACACGAGCATCTCCACGCCAGCTTGCAGTACAATCCTGCACACAAGGACTTCCTTACGGTAAATTCCGGAAAAGATTTCTTATTTAGGAACTGTAGTCTCCACTCTGATCGCTACAGTCTAGCTAAAGGCTATTTCTTCCCCCTCCCTTTCTGAGCACAGTACAGGAACAAGTCTCCCAGCTGGACTCCAATGACAAAGAGCATCTTGAGCGGTATCCTTGCGGTGGGGTTTGAAATGGAGCCTCTCTGAGCCTTCCCGTGGGATCTGCCCAGGCAGCCAGGGCCCCATCTGCCCCGGTGCCCAGGGGGAGCCAAATTTGCAAAGTGGTGCTGGCAACTCCCATTTATCTACAAAAAACGAGGGACACGGGAACACACAGCGCTCTGAAGCTGAACGGCTGCGGTTCCCGCGTGAGTTCTGCCTTCCACATTCTCTTTTACGTGTACCAGCTCCTCCAGGGCAGACCCACACTGCAGCACTCCGGAAAGGACACCGAGGGAGGGGAGTGATCGGGGAGGGGGGTGAAACATCAACGCCATAGCTGCCAGTGCTTTGAGAATGTATTGATTTTCTAGGAACAATTCATATTTTATTAATTTTTATGTAATACTTACTCATTCTAGAAAAACTGGAAATTACTGGAAAGTGAAAATGTAGGCGAAAACTTTTAAAGACAATTATACCATGAAAACACACAGGGATTAGAAAGTAAGTACAGTGTGGTGTGGTGGCACACGCCTGCAGTCCTGCACTCTGGGAGGCTAAGGCAGGAGGGTTGCAGGTTTGAGGCCAGCCTGGGCACTTATGAGACCGTCTTAAAATACAAAATTAAAAAAGAGCTGGAGATGTAGTTCTGTACAAAGGCCATGGATTCAATCCCTATTAGCAAAACGAAAACAAAAAAAGGCTAATTTTCAGAAACTCTTAATCCAAGGTGAGAGACTTGTCATGGTTTATACCAAGATGTTCCCCGAGAGTCCCAGGCACTCACAGACATGAGTTTTTAAAAGATGACTGAATCATGGGGGTGCTTAGCTAATGTGATGTCTCTATTCCTGGCTGCCATGACCTAGGCAGCCTTTCCTCTGCTGTGCCTCTCTGCACGCTCTCCTGCTGTGGAACCCGCTATCAACAAAACTCCTAAAAAAGGTGAACCAAAATAAACCTCTCCTTTAAGTGTGGGTGCTGGATACTGTGTCAGGGGGATGAGAAAGTGACCAGGACAGAACTGCGTAGGAAGAAAGGTGTAAAGGAACCCTAGCTTGGACAATGAGGCAGGCTAGGAACTTGGGTTGACTTTCCTACTGAGAACTACTAAAAAATAGTGGGTTTTTCTGGGCCTCAAGGGTCAGATGGTGAACAGGAAGCAGGGCTCAGGTCTGCCCAGATGGAGGAGTTGAGCGAAACAGTCGAGAGATGACTCCAGGGTGCAAGGAAAGTAAGGGTACATTCAAAATCACAGAGGTTGGAATTTTGCTCAAGTGGTAGAGTGCTTGCCTAGCAAGCGCAAGGCCCTGAGTTCGATCCCCAGCATCCCCTCCCCAAAAAGAAAACCACAGAGGCGCGCGCGCGCACACACCCACCCACCCCTTTCTGGAACTCCTGCATGGAGGAATTCCTCCCTGAGGACCATATTGAAAATCTATGACCTCAGACTGTGCCTGTGATCAGAGGGAAGGAAAATACACTGCTGAGAATTGGACCTATGAGCCAGGCCTCAAGGGGATCTTCCCAGAATTCATAAAACCTCCAGCTGAGAATTTAATTTAGAGTGATCTTAATGGAAGCAAATACCAAGTCTCTCTGGAGGAACCTGCCTTTGTTACAGACTTCAAAGAATATCCATGGGTAAAATCCCAAGGAAAATGAATAGCTTGCAGTAAAAAATAACTAAGCACAAAAGGAAAATACAAAGCATGAGCAAAATTCACCACAAATGCCAGATGGCAGAAACAGATCTCCAAGGACTTCCAATAACAGAATTATAAAAAGTGATATATGAAATAACTATGCTTATTGTATTTAAAGAAATAGGAGATTGTTTTGAAGCATTTGCAGCACGTAAAAATTATAAAGGATACGGCTAGGGCTTTAGCTCAGTGGTTAAGAGTGCTTGCCTAGCAAGTGCAAGGCTCTGAGTTCAATCCCCAGCACCAAAAAAAACAAAAAACAAAAAACAAAAAAACATATATATATATATATATATATATATATATATATATATGAAGGATATCAAGCAAATATTTTCTTAGAGAAGTGCTGAGGATTGAACTCAGAGGCTTGGATTTGCCAAGCAAGCACTCAACCACTGTGGTGGACTTATTATGGTGGTCAACTTGATCCAGAATGTCCAGCTGGACTGAGTCGGTGTGGTTCTGAGCATAGAGGATCCACCTGAAGACTGTTGCTGACGCAACCTAAAGGAGAATGGAGCAGAAGATAGTTGTGGGCTGTTTCCCAGGAGAAGCTCTGCTGTTCTTCTGGAGGGGACTCGGCTGTTCTCATCAAAGAAGGAGCTCGGGGTCTTGCTGTTGTTGAGGATGGCTGTCATCGCTTTGGGGGAGCTCTGGTCTTCATCTCTGCTGTGAGCATTGTATCCCAGTTCCAGTAAAGATTTCTTCAGCCATCATCCACAGATGCGGACGTACATGGGACTATGCTGTGGGCTCCCCGCCCTTCACTGGATCTTTTGGGTCTCCAGTGCACAGACAGATGTTCTGCACCCTTCCTGCACTCGGCTTATGGGTGAATGTTGTAACTTATAAATGTCCTGTATAAAATCTGCTCTCTTGAGAACCACTGGCTCTAGAAAGGTAACTAATACAACCACTGAGCTAAATCTCCAACCTCCAAGCAAATTTTTTTTTTTAAAAGTACTAAGAGCAATGAAAACCATACTAAAATTGAAAACTTGATGAGGAAGTTTAACAACATATTAGCCCCAGCTGAAGAAAGACTGACTGAGCTGAAATCTAGATCTAATGAAATTATTCAGACTGCAGCAGAGACAAACACATAGAAAAAAATCAATATAGCAATTTAGAGACAAAGTTCTAACCAAGGTCTCAGAAAGGGAAGACTTACGCAAAGGTGTATCTGAAGTGACAATCAGGATTATTCATAACTGATACAGGACACTAAAAATGGCTAGCTGGGTACAGTGCCAAATACCTGGTAATCCTAATCAGAGCACTATAGGAGGCTGAGGCAGGAGCAACCCAAATTTGAGCCTAGCCTGGGCAACTTAGCCAGACCCTATCTCAAACTAAAATTTTAAAAAAGCACTGGGGACACAGATCAGTGTGAAAGCTTTGGGTTCAATACTCAGTACTTGAAAAAAAAAAAAAAGAGAAAAATCAGATTAGCTTCAAAGGCACAATGGTGAGTCTCACAGCTGACTTCCAAGAAAACAATGGAAGCCGGAAGTCAGTGGAAAGATGACTTGAATAATATCCTTCATGCACCAAGAGATAAAATAACTGTTGGCCTAGAATTCTAAACCAGAGAAGACATCTTCCATGAATTTCTTCCATGAAACAAAGACATCCTCACATGAGCAAAAATGTGTCTGTTACTAGCAGACTTGGCACAGAAAGTTCTAACAGAATTAATTCAGGCAAAAAATGAGCCCAGGTGAAAGGTCTGAGAAGAATACAAAATAAAGCAAAACCTTCAGTTTAAAAAGGGAAACACAGGCTGGGGATTTAGCCCAGCGGTTAGAGTGCTTGCCTAGCAAGCACAAGGCCCTGAGTTCGATCCCCAGCACCAAAAATAAATAAATAAATGAATGAATGAATAAAAAGAGAAACATATGACAATAATAACATACAAGTTGAGGGAGTGAATGGTATTAAAATATGAAGGTCTTTGTGGTCTATAGGAAACAAATACAGATACAAAATTTAGGCCCTGATAAAGCAAGCAAGTGTTGTAGTTATTAAAGAATATACTGACAATTTTTGGGGGATGCTGGGGATCAAACTCAGGGCCTTGCACTTGCTAGGCAAGTGCTCTATCACTGAGCTAACTCCCCAACTCCCTCCCCTTTTTAAAAATACTGACAATTTTTAAAAAAGTTTTAAATAAATCTCCCAACTAGTAATTAAGAGAAAAATACAATGAGATAAAAAAAAAACCCTAACCAATCCAAAAGAAGGCAAAGAATGAGAGAAATAGAATAAAAACAGATGAGACAATAGAAAAGCACCAGATAATATGGGAGATGTGGGGGCTGAGGGTGGAGTAGCTCAGTGGCAGAGGCCTGGGGTTCAATCCCCAGCACGAAAAAACCCCAAACCAGACCAAATCAAACCAAAAAAACAAAACAATCCAATGGGAGATATAAACCTAAATATAGCCCATGTTATAATAAATGTAAGTGGACCAAATGCCCAGTTAAAAGACAAAGATTGCCATCTTGAAAACAAAAACCAAAATCCTTTGTGGCCAACCTAGGTAACGCAGCAAGATCTCGTCTCAAAAACCAAACCAAAAACAAATCCAACTACAGTAAATGCTATCTACAAAACATTCCTGGTGGCACATGCCTGTAATTCCAGTACTGGGTGAGGCGGAGGCAAGAGAATTGAGGCAAGTTTAAGGCCACCCTGGGCTACATAGCGAGACCCTGTCTCAACACCCCACCCCTAAAAAAACGGGAAGTAAAAGAATGGAGAAAGATATCGTAGGCAAACCAGGCAAATTCTAGGGCTTTACAGGTCATAGGGAAGATCTGGGGGCGAGTCTCTGCTCTGTTCAGATAACATACCTTGTGATTTCAGGATAAACCGCTTCCCTCTGTGGACCTGTTCTCCTCACCTACGACCTGATTGGACTATGAAATTCCTGAGTGCTGGATCCAGGTAAGACCAATGGAAAGGCTACAGTAGTGGCTCTCAGCCCGTGCGTGGAAAAGGGCCTCTCCACAATCAATAGGGAGGTTCTTCACAGTGCAGACCATTCCCGCCCCATGTACGCACCTTGGCCATCAGAATATAGAGGGATCTAGGAGTGTGTAGAACACTCTTTTTGGATGATTTTGATACTGCCACTACCTCCCCTCTCATCCTATGGCACTGAGAATCCCCTGCTAGGAAAAAAAAGGGGATTGGCACTAAGAATTCAAAATGCTAATTCTCAATGTCCCGTGACCCCTAAGGAAACACTCTGGCAATGTGCCTGCTAAGCCCAGACAGCTCTGGGAAACATGGTTCCGCTGGCAGGAAAGGCTCGAAGCCCTGAAACTTTTCTGCAGCTTCCGGGCACCCAAGCAAGACAGGGGACGTGGTGGTACTACCTGGGGGTATCCTCCACCCCTCCCTGATGCGCATGGGAGACATTCTAAACAAGCTGTAAGAGATGAATTAGTTCCATCCCACACTCCTTGTTCTGTGGCCCCTGGGCACATCTCCAAACTCACCCACATCCTGCTCATGTCACTCAATTCATTTTTGTATCTCAGAGAGTCCTTCAGAACCTGGGGAGGCAAGAGGAGAGCTGTAAGAGAACAGAAGGGGCAGGCCAGGACAGTCTGGCTGGGCCTGGGGTGGGAGGGGGCAGGCTGATCGGGACAGGTGCACCTACCTCTCTGATGATCCAGTGGGTGGGAGAAGGGGGCAGTGTGGCAGTGGACAGCAGCCTGGTGGCTCCAGCAATCACTTTCCCCATAAGCTTCCCTGGCTCCCTGGCCTCCCCTGCACCCCCAGGAACTCACGTTTGGATGTCCGTCACGGAGCAGCTTGTGGAACACATGGCAAAACTTCCAGCACAGCATCGCGTTGCTGGAGAGAGGCAGCCGGTTGACAACAGACCAAAAGGTCTGAGCCCCTTTCTCATGGTGGGTGCCCAGGATGCACGGTGAGGAGAGTCATGGAAAACAAAGGTGTGGGCCTCGCCGCTGGCAACTATCATGTGGGATTAAGCAGCAACTGGCTACTGAGGGGAGTCCAGCAGTTACTCAGGTCACATGGCGCTACTTTCGGGGTACAGGGGCACTCAGGACACTGCTCATTGCTAAAGCCCAGAGATCTTCACTCTGGCAATTTTTGAATTTATGGCAGTAAAGTGCCTTTTTCTGGTAAGAGCTGTCTTCTGAGAAAATCTCCCCAGGGATGGAAGCGTCTTGAAAGAAGGTGTCTCTTCCTAACTTGCACATGTGTTCCCAGGGCCAGGAGTGGTCCTGGCTCATCCTCCTCTGGGTGTGCCAAGTGGGTGGTGGGACCCTTGGGGAATAAACATAGCTAACATTTTAACAACACATGACAGCTTCTCAGAGATCTTTCCTATAGATTATTAAGTGAGGGTGAGGGCTGGGGGGTAGCTTAGTGGTAGAGGTCTTGACCAGCATGCATGAAGTCCTGGGTTCAAACCCTAGTACTGCAAAAGTGAATGACTGAATGAATGTAAGTAAAGGTAGGCTTTGCCCTGGCTCGTGTGGGGGAATCCTCCACCCTGACCAGCTGATTCTCTGGGGTCCTCTTCTGGACAGCACCTCCAAACCCTTCTAGTCAGCCAACCCTGCTTGTCCCTTTGAAATTCTTTGTCTGAAACGCCCTTCCTGTGGTCTCCAAATGCCTGTAGCTCCCACCTTGTCCATCAGCCTTCCTGGCCTCCTCCAGGGTCACCTCTGACGCCCTACATGTGGGATCTCGGGGCCACACTTTCCCAGACCCAACTCCAAACATATCCTCCACCTGCTGCTGTCAGCATGTACTAAACATCCATCTGGCTTTGTGCGGTTTCTGGTTTAGCATTCAGATCTCGGTCATTAGTGAGCCATTTCTGGGGAAGTGGTTTCCACACACCTTTGCTTAATAAGGCCTCCAGGTCCCCTTACCAAGCACCATCAGCCTTGAGCAAGCCTTTCTGAAGCCTCTTCACCCAGGCACAGGTGAGGAGCCTGGCGCCATTTAGGGACAATGACTCGCCTGGGGTCAGAGCGTCAATGACTCATCTGGAACACATGTTGTTTTCTCCTGAGCTGAAGGTGCCGCAAAGCTCCTTCCCTGGATGAAACTGTCATTTTGAGATAGGTGGCTGTGAAACAGACTTTCGGGCTGAGAAGCTGAAATCAGCTTTCGGTGTGGGAGCGATTTCTCAAATCATTTAGGAATATACACTGTGGGTCTAGGTTCAGATGAGAAGGAAGCAGGAAAAGAAGAGGCAGCTGCCTGCCCCAGCTCCTCACTGTACCCAATAGCCTCAATATGGAAGCCACACAGGTCCAGAGCCAGCTGGTATCTTGACTCTGAAAGCAGCCCAGAGACCTTCCCAGCATTCTGTGGTTTCACAAGCCTCTTAATGACTCCCAATCATTTGTCAGGTCCTACAACAGGTGCTCAGGGAGAAAAACAAGAAAATAAGACTCGGTCCCAGGCCCTTCAAAAGTGGACACCATGGTAGGGGACCAACCTGCTCCCAGACAGGCATCTGTGATAAATGACTGAACGGCACTTCTCAAGTCAGATTGCTAATGTTTATTCAGCTGGGATCTAGAAGTGCTGACAAAAGAACTGATAAAGGATGTTTTTCGATCTTTTTAACCAGGTATTTAAAAACCCATTATTATGGGGAGCTGATGTTTTCAACATTTGTCCACCATATAGAAATGGTCAATCTGAGAGATTCTCAAAATAACAGAGTCAAGATGCTCATTCTTTAAATTCTTCGGCCAGCTCTTTAATGGAAATTCGAACTGAGGATCCAGGGCTCAGAGTGGGCCAGGGAGCCCAGGGCGGGTTCTGGAATCTCTCCCAGAGTCACTGCCCCATCCCAGGTACCCTCTCGGAAGTCTGGCCTCTCCACGCCCACTGACCCTCACCAGGAAGGGTCAGGACTGATTCCTCGAGAAATAAGGGCGCTTGCTGGTTTACTGTATTTTTAATCCTGGTGAGGGAACTGAGCGTGCTGCAGTAAAGGGGACTGACTGGGCCATGTGCGCCCAAAGAAAAAACTGAAACCTTTAGTTTTACTTGCTTCTAGTTACTTGCTTTTATATGGCTGATTTTAGAAATTGCTTGGCTAAACAATAAAGTATTTCACTCACGGTACCTTTGCTAACACCTCTGTGGTCAAGTTAGTGTGGGATTTTTTCTTTGTTTGTTTCGATATTGAGGATTAAACCCAGGGCTTTCACACTGAACTACATTCCCATCCTTTAAAATTTTTTTTTTATTTCGAGACAGGATCTTACTAAATTGCTAAGGTGCCCAGGCTGGGCTCAAACTTGTGATCCTTCTGTCTCAGCCTCCCAGAGTGCTGGGATTACAGGTGTGTGCCACCACATCTGGTTTGGTTAATTTTTTGTTTTAAGGAATTAGGAAGTAGCCATTTCTAGTTCATATACTCGCTTCGGCAGCACATATACTAAAATTCTAGTTGAAATAGTTGAAGCCATCGACCCCTTCACTCAGGCCAGAGGGCCAACAGTTACTCCGCCTGTACAGCACACTCGGAACGTGCCTTCTAGCAGGAGCCATGGGGGGCTTGCGTGCCCATGCTCCGATCAGCGGCTGCCTCAGACCACCTCGCTTCTTCACCCCGTCGATACCTTGAGACCCGCTCCCCAGGAAGGCAACCAGAGACCAGCTCTCCTGTCTCCACAGCGCGGCCACCTCATGAATGAGTTCTTTTGCAAAGCTCACCCTTCCCGTGACCGGCGTCCTGTGTGGTGAACAAAACAAGCCTGGCTCAGCAACACTTTCTCGGAGAAATGAATGAGGCTCTAGTCAGTCTCACTGCTGGGCTGGGCTTCCGTGTCACCGTGGAGAGGTCCCAGATCGCCCACTCACAGCAGAGTCCTGACTCCAACCAGATCAGGCCCCGAAAGAGGCGCGCCGTGGTCTCTGGACACACGGTGGGGTGCCTCCAGGGGCCGAGGCTGGGTGGCTTCAGGACAAGCAGCTGTGATCTTGCTGGCTAAGTGACCTGCACGAGCCCAGGCAAGCAGTGGCCAGTGCCATGGCCTGTGAAGCCAGCCTCCCGGAGCCCTGCGGGGCAACCCCACAGGGGCCTCTCTCCATCAGCCTTCGGGGGTTCAGCTCCTCAGAGCCCACAGGGCCACAGGGCAGATCTCAGGGGACTCCTCAGCCAGAGCATGCCCGTACCTCTTACACAGCCACAGCCTCACGATGGCTGACCCAACATGGTGGCCTTGGAGAAGGACTTTCAAGATACCACTTCCCTCGGGCACTCTGGCACAGGGCGCCTGCTCGCAAGGTGGGTCTTATTTGCATGTTGACCCCTGCCTCAGTTCAACTGTGGCTGAGCCTTTTTTTTTTTTTTTTTTTTGGTGGTGCCGGGGATTGAACTCAGGGCCTTGTGCTTACAAGGCAAGCACTCTAACCACTGAGCTAAATCCTCGGCCCTTGAGCCTTCTTTTTAACCTTTCAAACTCAGGAAAAGGGACACTACTGTGTCCCCCTGGGGGTGGTCAGCACGGCCCTGTGGGCCAAACACAAGGCCTGGAGGGCTTTGAAAAGATGGGTGCTAAGTGCTGGGGGCTCTCTCAAAGGAAGGTAACTTTCAGGGACCTGGAGGTTCTGCAGAGCTCTGGTTGTGAGGGAGGAGAACAGGTCTTTGGCCAGTTGAAAGGGTGGGGCTTGAGGCCCTCGCGGGTCCTTTCCACCGAGGTCCGAGCACTCTGAAGCCAGCACTCTCTGATAGCCTGCAGCTGCCACCGGAAGCTGCTCCAGCCTGCAGGCACCTGGCCAGGATGGGGTCCCCTCCTGCTGCTGTGCAAGAAGCCGCTCCCCGACCTGCTCCCCGACCTGCTCCCCGACCTGTCCCCGTGACTTGACCCTGCAGGGCCAGCCTTCCCCAACATCCCAAAGGATATTTCTGGCATGTTTTTCCTTTACAGCCACTTCCTGTGTATTAATGGCCTTATTGATGCTGACAGTCTGGAAAACAAGAGGGAGGGGGAAGAGAAAGGAGGATGCGATGAATAAGCCTCTGAGAGGGGCTGAGACCCTGTGGAGGCCCGCCCCTTCCTCCTCCTCCTCCTCCTCCTCCTCCAGTGCTCCTCTCCCTTGCTGACCCCCTGTGCCAAGGGAGGCTGGTTCCTCTGGGGGCGCCCAGCTGGGGGCAGAGGTGGGCAGCGCTCCCAGGCCAGCTGGTCCCGGCGGTCCTGGATGGAGCAGGCTGTGCTGCCTGGCATTGGCTGTGCCCAGCTGCTGCGCCCGCCTGCCACTCATTCACTTGGCATAACAACACGGCAATTAAAGCCCTCATAAAGAGAGGCTTTTCATCCCCCAGGGAAACATTATTCCTGGGGGAGCAGGAGGAAGGGGCATTGATGTCAGGGAGTGCATGTGGCCAGAGACCGTCTAGCTGCCCCTGTCACCTCTAAACCTTCTACGGGCCTTCCCTGGCTGGCCACTCCAGTCTCTCGCTTTCTCATTCTTGGGTATTTTTTGACTCCTGGATAAATTTCCTTTGTTACATTGAAGGAGATTAAAAATATGTCTTTCTAGTTGTTTTTATAATCATAACTCCCTTTCAAAATTATTTATGGTTGGGGATTTAGCTCAGTGATTAGAGTGCTTGCCTTGCAAGCACAAGGCCCTGAGTTCGATCCCCGGCACCACAAAAACAAAAACAAAAACAAAAACAAAAAAAAACCTATCTTCAAAATTATTTATGTGCATACTTATTTTTGTGGTACTGGGGATCGAACCCAGGTTGTGCTTAGCTACATCCCCACCCCTTTTTATTTTTTGAGACAGAGTCTCAGTGAATTGTCCAGGGTAGGACTCCAACTTGCAATCCTCCTGCCTCAGCCTTCTGAATAGCTGGGTTACAGTCATTATAGGTGTAAGTCATTGTGCCCTGCCATAATTGTCTTAAATGTAACAGCACACATATATGAATAAAATTTATACAAACTCATGTAGGCTGTTTCTTACATAGTGGAAATTCTTCTTTCTAAAACTTTGCTTGATCCCCTTTTGCAGACATAGGTCACCCCTAACCCCCATCGACAACCTGTTAGGGTTCCTGTGCACATGTGTGCACACACAGAACCCTACATACTGAAGCGGTGAATTCTGCCATTGTTCTATGAACATGGCATTACATGTACAGACTTTTCTGTCTTGCATTTTTCACTGGAAAATATTTCACTGACATTCTTCGAGAAGACTCCAAACCTCTGGTTCATTCTTTAAAGGGACAACGTATTGCTCCACAGTGTGGGTGGGCATGATTTATGCTTGCCTTCCTGTACTGGTAGATAATCAATTATTTCCAGCTTTTCCCGCCACTGTAAACTATTTAGTAAACATACACACATATACACACACACACACACACACACACACACACACACACACACGCATACCCTTATTAATGGATGCTTTTCCTTCCAAGGGGATAGATTCCTGGGAGTGAGATGATTCCTAAAGTCAAAGTGTTTTCTTAACCTTTCATTATGGAAAAGTCCAAACACACACAAATAGGAAGAGTAGTCTTCAAGCCCTAGCATCAACCATTATAAACTTGTTTACTATGGACCAGGACCAGCCATTTTTTTTTTCTGTAAAGAGTAAACATTAGTAAATATTTGAGGCTTTGCGGGCCACATAGTCTCCATCACAATTATTCAACTCTGTCACTGAAGACTAAACAAATACACAAACGAGTGAGACTGTGTCCCAGTAAAACTGGGTGGTGACTGGGCGACTATAGCTTGCAGACCACCCTCTACGTCACCACCCACTGACGCCCTAGTTCCTCGGATTATCCTGGATGTGGAATCAGTTTACCAGTAAATCTCTACTCCAGGTACTGAGAAAGCCTTACGGGCTCATTTTGAATTAGGTGATTTCTAGGTCCCTTCCTACTTTTAGACTATTTTAAAAGTCCTGGATGTTGGGGTAAGGAGTTGTGATGTGAAGATACTGAGGGCCACAGAAGGCTCTTGAGCAGAAGAGGACCAGACCGACGCCCCTCCACCCTGCAAGCGAGTCACGTCTTCAGTGCCTTAAGGGAAGTGTGGGACCACACTGGTGTGAGCATCAGAGTCACACCTCCCAGTATGAGTCCAACACAAGTGATAAGGGCCTGGCCTAGCGCCGGACAGGAGCTGAGTCCTGCTGGCCTTGCCAGGGCAGCCCCGGAGCCTCCTCCTGAGTCTGGGTGGCTCCTGGAGCTTCCTTACTACAGCCAACGTGCCCTCCTCACCCCGTCATCCCAACCACACTTCACCTCCGGCACGGGGCTGGGGCACAGGCTGCCCCATGGCTGGAGGCCATGGCCCTGATTCTGTGCTGTGACACAAGTGGGGCTTGGAGGCACGAGGCAGGGCCGAGCATGAGTCTCAGCATGCTGGGTTCTTAAGCAAGTTGCGGGTCCCCCAGGCCTTAGGAATGTCACCCACCTCTAGGTTTCCAGGGCAAAAGTCTCTTGCTAGGACCAGATTCGCGAACGCCTAGTGCCTGGGATGCTGTCTCTACATCCTATCCGACATCACACAGATCTACCCGTTTTCAGAGCACTGGCCACATTTTACCTTTTTTTGGATTTACTAAGCTACCCAGGCCAATCGTTTAGTTTTCTTTCTTCCTTTCTAAAATTTTGAATTTCTTATACTCTTAATGTGTTTGATACTTAGCATTCTGCCTTCCCTCCATTTTACCATGTTGTGGGCCTCTGTTCCCACAGGCCTGCAGTGCAGTAAGGCCTCAGGTCTTGCTGCCTCCTAAATCCCCCTAAGAGTCCCAGATGTGATCCCCAGTTGCTCAGAGACTCTGCTCTCTATCTCTGAAGTCCCAGACCCTGGAGGAAATCACTGGGTCTGAATTGGTAGCGGCCTGTCTCTTGGCCAGTGCCAGGGGCCGGTGCCCCCAGGGCAGAGGGTAGGCACCTCGGGGCTAAGGGGCTCACCTCTGGAGGGGGGTCTAGGTTAGAGAACATCTTCTGAGAACAGGCTGTCCTCCAGCTTTTCCTGGAGTCACACGGGACCTGAGACCAGCGGAGTCTCCCTGAAAGAGCAGCATTGTGTACCACTTCCTGGCCCAGTTGGCCTCTGTGTCCCAAGCGGCTCCCAGAGAGCCAATTAGCAGCAGGCACCACAGGAAGGGCGGCTTTCTCCCACCCCCTCCTCCTCCCTCCCCATCCCCCATTCTTGCTCCCTGGGGACAGCCCAGTGGGCCGTGACCAATGGCAGCCCTCTTGGGATTTGCTTCTGTGGGGAGCAGATCCTAGGCTGGCCTGTGGGGCTAGCTGGGCACTGCCTGATCACGCACACAGCTTCTGGCAGGGCCCCAGTCCTGGGCTGCCAAGGCCAGGCCAGCTCACAAAGGTTCCACGCAGGGGCAGCCCAGAGGATGTGCCCTGTGTGGGGGTGGCTGCTCTGAGGTGAGGAGAAAGCAAGAAAAAGAAACGCAAAGGGCACTCACTGTGCTGTGGTTTGTCCCTCTGGAGACTTATGTTGAAATCTGATTGCCATTGGTGGTGTTGGCAGGAGGGGCCGCTAAGAGATAATGGGGTCGTTAAAAGGGAATAATGCCTTGTCAGAAGAGCAGGTCCTTCTACATGTGACCTCTTGCACAGGCCCGCTTGCCCTTCCACTGTCCACGAGTGGACACAGCACTAGGCCCTTGGCCTTGGACTTCCTTGCCCCCAAGAACCATGCGCCAACTGTCACACACAGCATCCTGCTGCAGGAGGCACCTTCCACATCAGTGATGCACCTGACATTTAGTATCACTGAGGTCTTTTAAATTCTTGTCTTGGTCAGAAATAATAACAGAGTTCACGTGTCCCTCAAATGACAGGGTCACATTCCCATAAACCTACTGTAAGTTGAAAATATGTTAAGTTGAAAATGTATCTAATGAGCTGGATGTGGTGGTGCACGCCTGTAATTCCAGCACTCGAGAGGCTGAGACAGGAGGACCGCCACAAGTTCCAGGTCAGCCTGGGCTACATAATGAAGTCAAGGCCAGCCTGAGCTCAAGAGTGAGACCCTGTCTCAAAAACAAAACAAAAAAACCCAAACAAAACCTCCTATGGCTGGACAAAGTCATCCAACACAAAGCCTGTTTTATAACAAAGTACTGATTCTCATGGAATTTATTGAAAACTGCACTCAAAGTGAAAAATGGAATGATTGTATAGAGGTGCTTTTGCACCACTGTGAATTCAAAAAAACCACAAATGGAAACATCCTACGTGTGGCCCATTAGCAGCTGTCACTAAATTAGTGGCGGTGGCAGCAGCAGCCCCTGCCACAGATCCCCGGCTTGAGCCCCTGCCTCCTACCAGGCAGTGCCAGGTGATTTGCTTTGGACTCTCTTTCAGGCCCTGGAGGGCAGGAATCTGATCCCTCCCTGTTTCCCATCAAAATCAGCATAGACAGGGCTTGGGGTGGCCTCAGTGGAAGAATGTGTGCTCAGCAGCACCAGGCCCTGGGTTCCATCCCCACCACCAAAACAGAAAAAGTGGAGCCAGAATTCAAAGCTGGGTGCCTCTGAGAGCATCCCCTGGTCCCTCACTGTGCCAGTCAGAAACTTCTGGCAGTCTAGCACAAACTGTCCCCATCTTTACAGCCCATCCCAGACCTTGGGCTACCTGCACTCCTTAGTGATCACGTCTGGGCTGGTGGCTTTGAACCCTTACCTTCTGCCAGCACATGCCCCCCCCCCCCCGCACCCCTCATCCTCACTACACCAACCAGTTGTAGCCTCATCACCTAGGGTCACCCTGGAAGGCTGTCCTTGATCCAACACTCCCACCCCATCCATCAGGAGCGCTGTCTGTTCTACCTCCCAAACCTCTCCATTACACTGCCTCCACCCAAACCACACAACTCTTCCATCTCCACTGGGCCAAGACAGCCATGCAGTAGGACTGCCCTTCCCCAAGCCACTCTCCACTCAGCAGCCATGACGATGCTTGGAAAACATGCATGCAACTCTGTCTCCCTGCTTAGAGCCTGCCACCACCATGAAAGTCCAAACTCCCATGGGGGCCTAGGTGGCCTCCCATTCGCCACTCTCACTGCTATTAAAAGTATAGTTCCTCCAATATTTCAAATTCTTTCCCTCTGTTCCCAATAGTCCTTATACCTGGAATGGTCTTTCATATTTAGCAAGGCTGAGGGTGTTCAAATACCACTTCCTGGACAGCTCCTCCCTGCTTCCCGATCCACAGATCTCTCCCCTCCTTGCCCTGCAGTATCTCTTTATATCACGGCTCACAGGGCTCTGGTTGTTTAACATAAAGGTCTGTAGCTCAGCCCCAAATTCCCTTGTTTGATCATTTGCTTGCTGCCAGTCTCTTCTCACTAAAGCACAAACTCTGAGGGCAGGGATTTGCTCGCCACTGTTCCGGGGTGCTCGCTGCTCCTGGCATACAGACAGGCTGGGGTGGGGGATGAAGCAGGGCTGTCTGTCCAGTGCTTTCTAAACATCCTCCTCAGCTCCAGCCATCTTGGGTGCCTCGCCAGCTGGACATTTTGTTACCTGTCTAGGACGCCCCATCCTCTCTGACTCCAAAACTAATTTCTTTCTCTGCAATGAACAATCTTGCAATTTCAGCGTAAGCTGCCCTAAGCAATGGGATCTAGCTGTTCTTTCTTCTGCTGCTTTAGTACTTAGCTGGCCTTCTCGGAGCTAAATACTTTGACTCATGTACATGTTTTTATAAAAGGTTTTGGCTACGGGCTAAATTATAGCCCTCCCACAGTTTGAGGGTGAAGCCTTGGTATTTGGATGTGGGGGCCTTGGGAGGTGACTGAGTTTAGGTGAGGTCAGAAGGATGGGGCCTGAGGCTGGTATTAGGGCTCTTACAGAGACACCAGAGAGGTTGCTTGCCGGCTCTCTGCCCCAGGCGAGGACGCAGTGAGGAACAACTATCTGCAAGCCAGGACGAGGGTCCTCATGCTTGCTGGCTTGCAGGAAATGATAAGTCAATGTCTGTGGTTTATGCCACCCAGCCCATGTTATGGTGGCCCAAGCTAATATAGTGTTTTGTTTTTTCTTTTTCATGTTAGTATTTTGTTTGCGTTTGCATTTTGCTTCATAAACCAAGGACTACCAAAACTAGGATCATGGCTTCCCTTTCTTCCCTAACTTCCGGATGGATGATGAGTAAGTGAACTGTCAGAGTCAGGCAGATTTCCAAAAGTTTAGCCAAAAAAAAAAAAAAAAAAAAAAAAAAAAAAAAGGCATTACTTTGCACTCTTGTAGGCTGGAAGGGAAGATAAAGAATGTTGTTAAGATACAAAAATGTAAATCATGCCTGCTGTTGGCAGGCTGTGCTACCCTGGGTTTGGAGGAGAGCAACCAGGCATAGGAAGTTCCCAGAAGAGCTAAAGAAATGAGGGACCCTCGGGGAACAAATCCAGTGTTCACAGACAGGTGATGGTGTAAGCAAAACGTGGGATATCTGCACGATGCAATACTCAGCCATAAAAAAAAGGGCATTCTAACCCACACTACAACACAGACGAACTTGGAGGATACTGCACTGTGTGAAATAAGCCAGTCACAGAAGGATGAAGCTGTGTAAGGTTATACTTATATAACATACCTAGCACTATCCCATTCATAGAGAAAGAAAGTAGAAGAGTAATTACCGGGGCCTGGGAGAATGGGGAGTTGCTGATTAATGGGTATGGAGTTTCAGTTTCAGATGAAAAAGTCCTGGAGGTGGACAGCGCTGATGGTTAAATGTGCTTAATGGCACTGAACTGTGCATTTAGAAGTGGTTAAATTGATAAATTTTATGGCAGGTATATTGTACCACACACATGAATCACCAACACATGCTACAAGGTAAATGGACCTCAAGAGCATACTGAATGAAAGAAGCCAGACTACAGTGTGACATATATCCATGCACATGACACACCCAGAACTGGCAAATCCGTACAGACAAGAGGCGAATGGGTGGTTGTGGACCTTGGTAGGAGAGGGGACTGCTTGATGGACAAGGAGCTTTCTTCTGGAAAAATGTTCTGAATCTAAACAGTCGTGATGGGTGCACAACACTACAACCTACCAAATGCTACCAAACTGCACACTTTAAATAAGACAGGGAATTTCATGGTATGCGTGTCTTATCGAAACAAAACCATGATGGTATCACTGAGAAATTGTCATTAAAAATATCTGCAGTATGCAGGGGCAAGAGAGCCTGCTGTGCAACCCCGGCCTGGGCCTGTCACAGACCGTGACGGACAGCGAGCAACTGGACACGGCTTTCTGCACGCAGGGCGCCGTACTGGGTGCCACTGGCAAGTGGGCCTTGTCTTCAAAGGGCAACTGTAATGGGGACAAAGACTGCCCTTCTTCCTCCTGTTCTGTCCGTCCTCCTCTTCTGACCATGCAAATCCAGAGTACTTCACGAAGCAAAGAAATCAGTCTGGGTGCACCAGCTTACAAAGCTAAACCCCGAAGGAGACAATGTGCAGGATCCCCAACACAGTGCTTTATACAAAAAAGGCCAAGACGAAGGGAAGAACGGCCATGCCGCTTTCATCTAACAGTGATGATAAACTCCTAATTCTGCTTTGACCTTTTCTGTCTAGAATGATTTTTGGACCAAAAAGGCAGAAAAAACAGTGGAAGGAAAGAGGCCAAAGTGAGCCGGGAGACTGCAGGTGTCTCTGGTGCTGAGTGAACCCAGGCTTGTAATGGTGAGTGTGAGACCAAGAGACGAGCAAGGGGCTGGGGACTTAGCTCAGCGGTTAGAGTGCCTGCCTAGCAAGCACAAGGCCCTGAGTTCGATCCCCAGCACCAAAAATAAAGAGAAAAACCAGTGAGGAGCAAGTAACCACCTGGATCACAGCGGGTGGCAGAGGGAGGGAGGGGCACCCAAAGACCACAAGTGCCAAGGGTGGTGGGATCTGCCCAAGAGGAGGTAAAACTCCACACGCCACCCATGAGAGATCCACCATGAGAGAAAAAGCACCAATCACCAGGAATCACCACACGTCCAGAGAAACCTGTCATGTCAGGAGGACTTTTTGTTTCCCTAGTAGGTTCTAGGTTTCATGAAAACGTAACAGACATTGTGTGAGTCTGAATATCCATCACCAAGACACAGAAGAAGGCCTCTCGTAACACCCTCTAGGAGAGAATGACCTTGGGGGTGAAGCATGTGTCCTCCTGCCTCAGTTTACCAGGAAAGGTACAAACGAGGCCCAGGAATGGATCCAGTCAATGCCAGGAGCAATGGCACATGCCTCTAGGTGACGGTGACAGAGAACAATATGGGTGCAAACCAGGACAGCATCTCCTTGGACCCAGCATCCACTTGGAATGGTGGAACAGCAGAACGGATGAGAGGGCAAAGGGAGGACATATACCCCCAGTAAACTGCTAACATACACCCGCAATGAGGTGGCCACCATAATGAGATAAAATTTAAGAAGCTGATTTCATTTTGAACAGCAGCAACTGATTTATATCGTCTAGAACATGAGCTAATCCCCTCTCGCCTTTACAGCTTTCAACCACGCGTGGAGTACAGATCTGTCCTGCCATGTCCCAGAGCTTCTGCTGGGCCCAGACACAGTCCCGCTTTGGGATTCTGGGGGACAATTCCAGGATTCCCTGGGGACACAAAATTGGAGGATGTTCAAGTCCTTATACAAAAATGGTATAGTATTTGCATAGAACCTACACGCATCCTCCTGTGTACTTTAAACCATTTCTGGATGACTTACAATACCTGATACCATGTAAATGACATGTAAATAGCTGCTATGCTGCAGATTAGAGTAAGGACAAGAAGAAAAGTCTGCACATGTTCAGCACAGATGCAACCATCGCGGGCCTAGCTACACTTTTCATGTGTGGTGGCGGAATCCGCGGATGTGGAAGTCGCACACACACAACGCGGGGACGAGGAGGGCCGACAGGAACACTGGGTCCCCCACTCTACAGGGAATATGAGTAAGGTGGATGTGTACAAAGGAAACAAACTGGGATGGCCACGGGTGAAGCATGAAAAGTCAGAGCAGATGAATCAGGGAAAGTGTGTGAGGCAGGGATGATGAAGAGGCGCATATACCTTTCTTCAGGGAGAAAGCAGGGAGCAGGGAGGGAGCAGGAAGAGAGCTTCGCTGATCTCAAGTCTCACACCTGGAAGATGGAAATCCTCAAGGACCAGAAGGAGGACCCCTGAGACAAATGGAAAGAACTCAGTGCTGTATTCATCTCCCCTCACTGCAAACAGCTCCAATGCCCTTCAAGCAGGGAACACACCCCCAGCAGGGCACCACAGCACAGGGTACTGCTCAGCAATAAAAAAGGCACAACTATTGATCCATGCAACGTGGATGGCTCTCAAAGGCACTATCCCAAGCAAGCGAAGCTAGCCTCAAAGGCCACAGACTACACTAGACAATTAATATGACTCCTACAGAGGTCAGAACTGTAGAAACAGAAACAGATCGGCAGATGCCAGGGGCTGGGGATGGGGGACAGGACGGTTACTAAGGGGCACTGGGAAATCTGGGGGTGACAGAACCAGGCTATACCTTGGCTGTGTGCAGGTTACCTATCTGCGACTGTCAAGCCCCATGGTGAATTTTACTGCATGTAAATTTTACCTCCCTAAACCTGACATTCAAAATAAAGAAGCCGGGTTTGGTGACAGGGGGACGGAGAGCCTGCTCTGACACGTGGCCTGGGCCAGAGGTGCTCAGCAAACAGGCGGCGTTCTTGCGGAATGGTGTTAAGGCCTCCTGACCACCTGATCCCGAGATTCGGGGACCTCCTAATGTACCCCTCTTTTATTAAACTTCATCCAGCCAATGTTTCCCATGGGTCTACAAGGTACCAGACATTGTTTTAGGTGCTGAGTACAGCAGCAAACAAGACAGACAGAAGCTCCTGTGGGTTATGTTCCCGTGGACAGAGGGCGATCCAAACCCGACAAGCAAGCACAGGAGATCAGGTGGATACAAGCGCTGCTGAGGATGAGACACGAGGGGAGCTTCGGGGCGCGCAGGAGCTGGACACTCACAATTTCATGTGGGATGGTCAGGGGAGACCTTCCCAGAGAGGTCACGTTTGAGCAGGGCCATGAAGGAACCCAGCAGGGCTGGAGCAGATGAGAGGAAGGTGGGGAGCAGCCTGGCGGTGGGGGGGCTCAGGGGTACTTGCTGCAGCTTGGGTGTGGTTTGTCTCCTGCCAAAACTAACGGGTGAATTTGATTCCCAGTGTCAAGGTACTGAAGGGCATAGGACTTTAAGAGGTGATTAGGTTGTTAAGAGGGATTAATGCCTTTTTCCAGGGACTGGGCTAATGCTCAAGGGGACTGGATTAGCTAGTGGGAGCGAGCTGTTAGAAAACGAGGCTATCCCCATGCATCCCACCTTGCACACGTCCCACTTGCCCTTCCGCTCCTCTCTGAGCCGAAGCAGCACAGGCCCTCCTGAGAAGCTGAGCAGATGCTGGTGCCATGCTTCTGCTTCCCCACCTCCAGAACCACGGGCAAATAAACCTCTGTGCTTCATAAACTAACCAGTCTTGGGCATTCTGTCACAGCACCAGGAAACTAGGAATGCTCTGCCTTTGTTTCTAAAGGATTATTCTGGCTCCTGTATCTGTATTGAGATTACACAGCAGGAGGACGCAGGGATGAGGCTACTACAATAGTCCAGGCCAGACAAACATGTGGCTTTTGACTAGGGTAGTAGTACAGGGGTTGCATATATTCTCAGCATTGTCAGAATTTGCTGATGGTTGACATGTAGGGTGTAAAGAAAGGACAGGAATCAAAGAAAGAACCCAAGAATCAAGCTAACGAAAGGTGAAACTGTTATTTATCGTGCGAGGAAAATTGGGGAGGAGGCAGGATGGGGCAGGGTGGGAGGGTGTTTCTGTGTGATTAGGTCTGAGATGTTTGTGTGCCATCCCTATGATGAAACCTAATCCCCAGTGCAGTACTCAGGCTGGGTCCGTAGGAGGTGATTAGGGCCTGAGAGTCCTCATGGGATCGGTGTCCTCATAAAGAGACCCCAAGGAGTCTGTCTGTCCTCTGTGCCATGTGAGGCAGAGAGAAGGCGGCGCCCGTGATGCAGAGTGGATCCCCACCAGACAGTCTACTGTTGCTTTGATCCTGGACTTTGGCCTCCAGAACCGTGAGAATAAATGTCTGTTGTTTATAAATGACCCAGATGTTTTGTTCTAGAAGCCTGAATGGACTAAGACAGAGTCTCCGCAGCTAGGCAGCTGGGAAGACAGAGAAGGGGTCAGACTGGACCCAGAGCTCAGGAGTTACCAGGTTAGAGATGGCACCAAGGCCACAGGCAGAATGAGATCTCCCTGGAAACCTGTCATTACAGAGGAGGCCCAGATGGGGCTGTGGACATCTCCAAGTCAGGGAGAAGGAGGGGACCAGGAGACAGACTGATTACACTCCCCAACGGGGGAAGGGGAGTGGGCAGGTGGGGGTCTCTCAGAGCACTTCACACTGGAGTGGGGGTCCGACCAGGAGATGGGGACTGACAGCAAGTGACAGCCTGTGCCAAGGATGTCACTGGAGACCTGGACAACAGGTGAGTGACGAAGGTAAAAGTCCAAGAGGCGCGGCCAGAGAGGAAGTAAGCATCCCTCATGCTGGGGACTTGGGTCAGGGCTCTGGGGAACTTTGACCGGTGCTCTCTCTCTCTCTCTCTCTCTCTCTCTCTCTCCTTCCCTTCCTCCCAGACCCCCATGGGTGTTTCCACTGGGAAAGGCAGCCTGGGGTGGTCTTCCTTCCCCAGAGTCCCTCCTGACGGCGCGGGGGCTGCCAAAACCACCACTTTTGTTAGAGCTGCCATTTTCCTGGAAGCGATGCTGGATGCTCAAACCCTGTAGAGTGAGCGTCCTTTTCATGGAAGAAGGCCCCCCACCCTTGCCCCTCATTCCCAGTTTTGAGTCTCCCCTTTGGCCATGGCTGCTGACTTCCATGAAGGACAAAGTGGGAGGCAGCCTCCCCCTTAGGAGGCTCCCCCATTCTTCACACTGCTTAGCACCCCAGCTCCGAGCCTTCCCAGGCCACCCCCCATCTCCTCACTTTGGTCATTCCTTACGCTCTTGTTGGGGACCCCCTACCCCAACCAACCTTGACCAGAGACTCTGAATCAGACCACCCAGCCCCCTTCCGCAACCAATGACAGAAAGGAGCCTGGCGAACCCTGCTGGGCCATGTTTCCCATGTGCGAGGAAAAGAAGGAACCAAGGTCTCTCTGCTGCCCACATGGTCTCACCTGTCACCACCATGGCCCAGGATTCCTTCTGCATTGTCCCCCGTCACAGCCTTTGCTAGCACCTGTGTCCCTTCACTTTAAAACCAGAGCCCATTCGGACTTGAATAACCTTGTTTCTCACGCAGGTCTTGAAGCTGCTCCTTGTCCCCATATGCCAGTTGCCTCTCCCCATGGCAGGACTGCTGCGACATCCTGGAGTGCCCACACAGGACATCGGAAGGCCCTGGTTGCAGGGTGCAGGGTAAGAGGCTCAGATACCAGGTCTCAGGGAAAAGGGGAAGCTGGTCCAGCTTGCCTGCCCTACCCGCAGGGCTGCTTCTCTTACTGTGGGGAAGTCTCAGCCCAGCACCCTACACTGCGAGGTCACGTTCACAGGACTTATCCAGAGGACTGAGGCAATGCAGCTGCTCCTCTGGTGCATCACCCTGCCTAGGAAGCCGGGCCTGGGACAGGCCCATCAGACACATCCTGACCCCTGCTAATCTCCGAGCCACATCCCTTGCCAGGGCTTCCAGGGAAAGCCTTCCAGACGGACAGCTGGTGCGTAAGAGTCAAAAACTGCAGGCTGGGTCCTCCCTGACCAGCAGCATTGCCCAACTTCCCCTCTCCCCTCCATGTCCTCTGTCACTCTCCGTCCCCTGGCTGTCTCCCTGCAAGGTTAGCTGGTCTCCTCTCTCGTTGTGACACACAGCAACTTTGCGCCAATGACCTCAAGAACCTCTTGTGACCGAGCTCTGCATCTCTTACACAGCCAATTCGTCAATGACTCGTCTGTCCCATGATGGTCAGGAAGCACTTGCCACATCCTGGCAATGCCAAGGATGCTGCTTCTCCCTCCCAAACATCCTCTGCATTCCTTCCTCCAAGTCTGCCTACACGGCAGGCACCCTGTCCCACAACCCACCCCCGCCTCTGCTCTTGGTCACAGGCGACCCCAGATAGGGAAGGAAGATCCGGGACTGAGGGCATCCCTGGGACGCCAGGGGGAAAAGGCAAAAGAATAAAGTTCCTCATGAATCCTCCCAGCTTAGAAATCTAGCATGTTCCTGATTTGTGAAATCCAGACTCCAACTCAGCTGGGTGTCTCTTGCACACCCCGTGCCCCTTCTAGTGGCCTTGCTGCAACTCTGACCCAGTTTGCCTGAAATACAGTCTGTATGTAAACAGAATCCCCTTTTCACACACACAGTGGCTATGTGAATATACCTTATCTGACTCCGGCAAATGGCTCTGCATGCAGAACATTCCCAATTTACCTGTTGGCTCATCCAATCTGTGAACACCAGGCTTGCAGGAAGAACAAGGGTAACAGCACTGCTCATGTTCTTAGCCCCTCACAGTTTTCACCAAAAAGCTTTCACCTGCATTGTCTCTGTGATGCTGAGAAACCTCGTGAGGGAGGTAGGACACGCTTTCCAGAGACACACGCAGCTCCAAGGTGTCAAGCCACACAAAGGGCTAGGTGCTGCTTGGCTGGGCTCAAACTTGTCATCCTCCTGCCTCAGCCTCCCAGAGTGCCGAGGCACTCCCTTTCTCAAGTAGCTACTGCTTAGATGGTTATAACTGAACTTTTAGCCAGAGTCAACCTAACTCAACTTCTGCTCCAATCTCAACAACTTTGTTACCTTAAAGACAGGTCTGGCTCTTAGGGAAAGTCCAACTTGTCCTACTAGCAGATGTTACAACCTTCTGGTGAGAACCAAAAGGGGAATGTTTATCAGAAAACCTCGAATGACAACCTAAGGCCAGATGACCCCCCAACAAGCTGAACTTCTACTACCTTTGAGGAAGAAGAGGACTTGGTTGCTCACTCCCATTCTGCACAGCTGTGCACTCTCTGCTGGTCGCTTCCCATTCAGATGTGAAGGGAGTCAGAGAGGGCAGCAGGGCTCTGAAGTCTCAGAAAAACACCAGGTGGCCACAGGACCTTGCTCTCATCTGAGAGGTCAGCAGGGCAGTCGAGGTACTGAGCGGGGATGACCCTGGACCTGAACTCCAGCCCCTCCACAGTGGCCAGTCCTGTCCACCTCTTCAGCAAAAGCTGGGACATGCCATGGACAAAGAGCACTGGGCTGTCACTTTGCTTAGTGGTTCCCAAACCTGGCTGTGTCTCGATGTCACCTGAGAACTTAACCACGGACACCCCAGGACACGTGGCCCCTCGCCCCCAACAGATCCCTCGATCCCATGTCCTACCTGGACGCTTCTGGTCTGGGGTTCCAGAAGATTCCATGTCAGTATCTAAGGAATGACTCAGCTAAAGGAAAAGGAGGGACGAAAAGGGCAAGAATGCAAGCAAAGAGGGAGGGAGGGAGGGAGAGAGGAAGACGGTGGAAACATGGAACCCAGAGTTCCTCAGCTCAGACAAGCTACCTGACTGAAGGAAATGTAAACTTTTGCTGGAAAACATGAATTGACACTGACGACAAATTAAGAGATATTATGCATTTGACAAAGCGACTGGCATCAGATTCCTTTAAATAGCAATCTCTGCTAGTACATTTAAAATAGGATTCAGTTTACAGAAGTGTGATTTATACAAAACCACATCTGTTATGTAAAGCTCAAAAAAATAGCTCTCCTCTCCTGTAGCCTCTAACTATAGAGCCGGCCCAATACAGATGGTCACCTGTTTTCTTCCAGAAGGTTCCCAGCCACAGTCTCTGTCACCGGCTTCCATGTTTTGCCCCAATCATGGTTAAGTGTCTGATTCCAAGCTCAGAACAACTGCTTGGAATTCTTTTCCTATTCAACACGTATTTCTTTCATTCACTCAACACACATTTCTTGGACTACTCAGGAACATGGCAGTGAACAAAAGCAACAAGTGTCCACCTTCATGATCTTATGTTTTAGTGGACAAAAGACAGTAAACAAATAAATAAAATATGAGATATGCAGATGGCAAAAAATGCTTTGGAGGCAAAATAAGGTTGAAGATGGGGATGGGGATTCCAGGCGGCATTATGACCTCAGAGAGGGTCACAGGAAAGGCCGCGCTAAGCAGGTGACAGAGGAAGCAAGTGCAGCAGATACTTGGGCAAAGAGTTTCAGGCAGAAGAGCAAGAAGCAGCCAGTTTTGGGCAGGAGCCCACCTGGCAGGTACCAGGCACAGTGAAGGACGTGTCGCTGGGGCTGGGGGTGGGAGGGATCAGATCCCCGAGGGGTCTCCGGGGCCACTGCAAGGACCAGCCTCAGTCGGAGCAAAACGGGGGTGCTGCTGGAAGGTTCTCAGCAATGGGGAGACATGAGCTGGCTGGCTTTGCTAAGGAACGTCTTGGCTGCTGTGGCAAGAACAGTGTTGGGACAAGCACAGAAGCCGGGTCCAGAGAAGATGTTGTGGCACTAACTCCGTCCAGAGACGGGGGTGGCTCAGACCCCAGAGGCAGCAAACATAACAAGGCGGGTGTGCCACTGTGGGGTTTACTGATGGGATGTGGGGTGTGAAAAGGGAAGGAGTCAAAGATGGTACCTGATTACGTGTCAGGGCAACTAGAAGGACAGAGCTGCCGCTGACAAGCTGGAGAGAACCACGGGGGAAGCAGGCCTGGGCAGAGGAGTGGGGTTAATTCTGACATGTGAAAACTGAGGTGTCGCCCAGACGTCCAAGCAGAGCTATGAACAGGCAGCAGGATGTGGCACGTCTGGAACTCTAAGAGTTCCACTGATGAGAGGTCTAGGGACGGCCCGAGGACACCCCAACACACAGGAGAGAGGTGAGAGGGAAAACAAGCCAACCACGAGGTGGGGGAGCCAGGAGAGCCCATGTCCTGGGAGCCACGTGGAGAAACGTCTGCCATCTGGAGGAGAGCAGTGTGGAATCGTGCCGTCAGGGCTGTGTGGGAGGAGCAGAAGGCCCTTTCTAAAGGAAGCGGTGAGCTGCTTTACAGTATCTCTGCTGTTTGTGGGAAGAGCATGAAGGGCAGCAGCCGGAAGCAAGTGGGTCTAAGTTTTCTTATTTCGAAAGGCATTAGAAACAATACGGTCATATGTACCTGAGGAGAGAGAGGGAGAGTTGCTGGGATGGGGACAAGGCTGTCCTGCTTGAGAGCAGATAAGAGCACAGGTGGCCATGCTGGTAAGGGCTGAGCAAGCTCCTGGGGGACTGCATGTCTTCACAGTGGACAAGGAGGCAAGGTCACGGCCAGAAGGTGCGGGGCTGTGCAGCGGGCACCAGACGCTGCCCCTCTCCCCCCACCCTGTCCTCTCAGGCCTTTCAGGGTTTCTTGTGTCAACTCTGATCCTCCTGGCTGCCTGTCCAGCTTTTAAAGTGCATGGACCCCAACTGGATCGATGCTCAAATCATTTGGCCACGTTGAGTCCTTGCCCTTCAAGGCGACCTCGCAGGAAGAAGAGACAGAACTGGCCGGCACTTGCTCTGGGAAGACAGACACCCAGGGTTGGAAGCAGAGGGGTGTGCGTGTGTGTGTACACGTGTGCACGTGTGTCCATGTACACAGGTGTCGGGAGAACAAGAGAGGTATAAGGGGTCTGCGGGAAAGCAGAGAAAATATAAAGACGAAACATTCAGATTTGCTCCTCGATTCTCTCAGCTCACCGCCCACCCCTGCATATAGTCTCAATTTTCCTAAAACAGAGTTGCTCCCCTGCTCCACTCTGCTCTGGGCCCTCCCTGAATCACCCTGTCCCAGTCAGGAACGGACCGCAGAGTCGCTCCCACACATTAGTTCCTTTGGTTCTTACAGCAACACTAGGACTAATTCCACTGAATACCTGGGGAAACTGAGGCTCAGAATGGCTCAGGGGCTTGCCTTGCAGGTCATGACTCCCAGCTAACTAGACAACCCAGCTAGTAACATAGTAGCGTCAGAATCTGAACCCAGATCTCACTGCAGGTCCGGGTCTATCAATCCCAGTGACGTCTTTTCTGGCTGGGGAAGGCCAATTCAGATGGCACTAACAAGAGTGCACTACCGAGCACACGCAGGCTGGCGCCAAGTCCTTGGTTTCAGGGACCAACATCCTGAAGAGCAGACAAGGAAGCGCAGGCCTCACAGATCTCAGGTCAGAGCCAAAGGGAAGAGGGTGAGTAGCGGTGCAGGTCCCGGGCAGCCTGGGGAGGCTGTGGCTGGCCTGCCAGGCAGGGAGGGGCCTGACCCTGGGCCGGGCGCCTGCTGGGGGAGACTGGCCGCACTGTCTCCGCAAGGGAGGGCCAATGCTAATTCGGGAGGTGGATTTCATCATCAGCCACAGGGTGGTGGTGTGACTTACTCAGAAAGCAACACTGCCAGGAACTCTCACTTCTGCATCTCAAGGGCTGAAAAGGAGGGAGCTCTTCCTCAGGGGCAGAGCCTCGGGACCCAGAAGTGCAGGGGGCGGACAGTGGGGGTCACCCATGGCAAAGAGCCCGGGGCGGGGTGACCCCACGCTGTGGTTTGGATGGTCCTCCACAGGTCCATGCGCTAAAGGCTTGATCCCCAGCCCGGGGTGCTGCTGGGAGGGGCAGTGACTTGAGGAGGCAGAGCCCAGGGGGAAGTCTCTAGGCTTTGGGGGCGTATGCCCTTGAAGGAGATATTGGGGACCTGGCCTCTTCTGGTCTCTTCTCAGCTGCCATGAGGTAAGCAGCTTCTGCCAATCATGAACCAGAACTTCCAAAACTGTGAGCCCAAATAAACCCTTCCTCATCTTAAGCTGATTATCTGACGGATTTGTTACAGCTACAGAAAGGTGACTAACATGCCAGACACGACCAGGGCCCACTGCTGCACACAGGAAGCCACTCTGCTCCCCGGCCCAGTACCCAAGGCTTGGGGACCTGGACCCTGCTGGCCTTTCAAGTCCTAGCACTCATTCCTGTCCCTCAGCTATGTTTTCCCAAACACATCCTGCATCTGAGCCTCCTGCCTTGGCTTCTGTCGTCCCTGTTAACCACTCTCCCCAAACCATCTCCATTTATTTGAGTTCTACCACTCACAATTTTATTCATTCACTCAATTTCCTCATCCTTCAAATACTGAGCACCTGCCTGTCAAGTGCTGCATTCAGTCGACTTACAGATGAGGAAGACACAGTCCTGTGTTAAAGACCTCAGTCTGGCTGGGGAGGATGAAATGTTCTGTAAGCAGTGTGTTAGACGAGGGGGACCCATGGGCACAGGCAACCAGGGCCTGGAGGAAGGCACCGAGCCCAGGCTGGGGCTGGGGGTGGGCCAGCTCACCGCATGAGAAGCTGGCTGGGAAAGGGGGCTGCATGGGCATTCAGTCGGGGGGACTGG